>LOJH01025544.1:0-10167 GCA_001685095.1 Ellobius talpinus
TATAGGTGTCTGGGAAGTACTGCTTACCAGGGAGTTCCTCCAACAGGCTTCCAATCCTGTCAGAACAACCTCCAGGCAATGGAGGCTGGATTCTGCAGTGGTAATATGTGTTTTTTTGGTTGAGACCACCCATTAAAATATATATGTATATGTATCTATTTCTAAGTATCTATTAAAGGTTTTATTATCTGCAGTGTGCAATAATTACTTTCTGCTCATCACAGAGCCCTTTGTAGTCCGGACCTGACTCATTATTATTACACTTGGCTCCAATGCTAACAAGTTCCACTTGCGAAGCAGCATTCTGGGCAGAAGATCCAAAAGCATTGAGCTGATCAAGGTGCAGATCCTGGAACGGCATCTGGTAGGCCATTATTTTTAACAGGAATAAACAGCCCATCTTCTCGGTTTGTTTTTCATTTCCAAGGATCACAGACTAGCCACGAGAGCACGGGTAAAACACAGGGTGTGGGACACGTCACCCCATCGCTGGTTTGCCAGTTCTATCCAGATGAGTGTAGTCATTCTCTCTGTGCGCATGCACGAGTGTCCGTTCCCATGCCCCCTTGTCTAAAGGGAAACTTGGGCTGTCTGGGCTCTCAAACCACGGCACAGAGGATAAACGTATGCTTTCTGATGCAATTATAAAAGCAGGGCTTGTCTGCTTTCTCGTTTCGATTTCAAAATAGACCTCTGGCCAAGTCTAACCACAACCACCACCAGGGCTGGTGCCATGATGAGGAGGAAAGAGAGGCCTCCAGGCTCCCCAGCCCAGGCGTCAGAGGACCCCATTTTACAGTGGCAGCTCTTGTCCGTGATTGCTGCCATAACCCTCGCTTACTCTTGTTCTCTTCGCCATTGTTAGGCTCAGACAAGACTGTCTTGAGCTTTGCAGAGCCCCTCAAACGTCGTCGCCACGCTGTGCCTCTGTTCTCTTTGAGCGTGAAAAGAATGAGCAGGCTTCGAAAAGGCCTTTGGTACAACAGGGAGGGTCTCGGCCGAGAAAGGGTGGAACCCGTCGCCCCATCCCATCCCCCACTGCGGATCAATATGGCCTTTCCATGTTAAATGGAGAAGTGGAAAGGGAGCCCATAAACCCATTTATGCTTCCTGAATTGGCTATTGGGCAGTGAAATATTGCTCGCTATTGAACTAGATGGCTTCCACAGAGCAGTAACTGGTCCCTAACAGCCTGGCCTACCAGATGCAACAATGGAGCTGGGGGTGTGGGACAGGGATGGAGCTTTGTGCCAAGATGAAGATCAAAAGCCTTCAGGAGGAAGGAAGAGGGTAGGGGGTTCAAGCTTTCTGTTCCTGTCCCTGAAGGGGCCACCAAGGATTGAACTCAAATGGGCCCTGAGATTCAGTGTCAGAGGTTAAGGAGGGGGGTTATGCTAGGTGCCAGAAAGAAACAGGGAAATATTTCCAAGAAGTTTCCAATACCGCATGGGGATTCTGGAAGCAGCTGAGCGCCGGCGTGCTGGCAGAGAAGCCCTGGATTTTTGGAACAGACCTGGGTTCCACAGAGGAAGGGAGCATACTGAGCAGCTTCCTTTAGCACTATTGCTATGCAAGGGAGATGGGCTGGGGAGGAGGTTGAAACTCAGGCCGTCCAGCAATACCAAAGGACTGCAGTGTAGGCTGGCAGCTCTGCAGAGAAGACAAGCAGTCAGCAAAGGGTCAAAGACTGTGTAAATAAGTGCTACCAAGCCTTCAGACCAAGAAGCCAGGTGACCTGGGTTCAGAGAGGCAGTTCGTAGAATAGATACATTTTTTTTAAATTCTTAGGACTTCCATAAAAGCCTGAATTAGTAAGATGTTATCCTAAGGTCTTTATTATCTGGTGAACATCTAAAAACTTGTGTCCCATGCCTGGGAATGGAGTGCAGTACAGGGCTTGCTCGGCGTGCACTAGGCCCTGGATTTGATGCCCGGAAATGCACAAACCCAGGGATGTGGTTCCTGCCTTTTATTCCAGCACGAAGGAGGTGGAGACAGAAGCATCCTTGGCTACATAGGTCAGTATGGGCTGGCTATGTGAGACCCCCCATCCCCACACCCCTAAAAAAAAGGCGTGTTTCCTCACACTGAAAAACTAAAAAAAAAAATACAAACGGTAACATTTTCCAACAGGAGAAAGACAAGCAAAGTTACACGGCAGAGCAGAAATATCCTTGCTGTCTCTGAAGTCTCCTACTGCGAGCAACCGCCATCACAATCACCTCCATACATCCTTCCAGATTGCCATGTACATGTCTGTATGCATGTTTGGGTATAAATTTGTGCGCATGTGCGTGTGTGTGTGTGTGTGTGTGTGTGTGTGTGTGTGCCTGTCCTTCGCATAACATGGGAATGGTTACGAGCTTCCAAAATAGTCCCTCCCCATCTGGACCCTCACTTTGTCGTCTGTCTAATGACAAACCTGGATGGGTCCCTTCCGACTTTGGACGATTTCTAACTATGAAAAAAAAAAAAATCCAGCCAGAAGCCAGGCACGAGGCAGCTTGAGAAGTTAAAATGCAGCCCAGGTGGATTCAGTAAAGGGAAATAGAGGCTTCTGGGTCCATGGGAGGTGACCGACCTCAACCAAGAGTCTCCAGGGCTGGGCACTGGGCCACACAAGCCACAAGCAGTATCTTGACCAACATATGCACTCACCAGGAGTCCCAGGAAACTTTTGTTTTCTCAAAGTCTCAGCAAAGCAATTAGCCCCAGGTCACTTCACTAGTAGGAGCATCCAAGGGGACCTGGGTGCATCTCCAGCACTCATCATTATGGGGGACGGACACAGCGGGAGAAGAGCTGCAAACCACTTGACATTAGTCTTCATGCCAACAAGGCTGGGAGGCTGCAAGAAATACTAGTAGGCGCTTTGCATGTGGACTGCCCTCCAAAGGGCCTGGGCCCTCAGCTCCACACAACCCAGGAAGGCATTACTACGAGGCAGGGTAACCATTAGATAGTGGGCGGGGCCTACTCAGAGGTTTTCTCCTAGGGAGCAACATGCCCTTGAAAGGAGGGATTCATCTGAAGCAATAATCCTGAGATACCAGCCTCCCCCTCTCCACTTTGTCTTTCTTTTAAAAATAAAGGTCTCATTACACAGCTGAGGGTAGCCTCAAAAACACAGTTCTCCTACCTCAATCCCCAGAGCGACCCTGTACAAGTGCACACCACTGTGCCAAACTTTTAAGCTGTTTCTCTTTCTCAAGTAGACTATTTCTGGTGTTTCGTTACACTAATGGAAAACCGACTGACCCTTTAGAAAGGGTCAGAAAATCTAAGTTTTTCTTTGGCTTGGCGTCTATGACCTATGCTACTGTGTCTACTAACACATTTGAAATCAAATTTTATGGTAGAACCCAACCCGGAACTCAGATGTGCATGGTCCCACCTTCCCCTCGCCCAGTCATCATGAAGTAAGTGGTGTCACCTCCTTTTCTCCCCGTGAGCAAACAACACTGACAGAAGCTAAGTGGCTTTCCGAAATTCACTTGGAGATACATCGGGTCCGGGCCAGGGGTCTTTCCACTCAGGACCATTAACTTAGAATAGAAAACTTCTCTGGCTCCACAAAACTACTCTCAAAATACCAAATGTTAGAGAGAAGCAATGGCCAGCTCCAGGGAGTCATCAGCTTCGTCTCAGGCAGACCCAAGCTCCCCCATGCTGGAGGCAACTCTGTGAGGGAAGAAACTCTGATGTGCTGCAGTTGATGCCACAGAATCAGGAAACGGCGGGGCAGAGCATATGGGGAGCCTCCAAAACGTCTAAACCCAGAGCTGGACAGGGTGGCTCATGCTTGTCATCCCAGCCCTAAGACAGCTGAAACAGGAGGGTATCAGGAAATTGAGACCAGCCTGGGCTACACAAGGCGCTGTGGCAGCGGCTTCATGCAACATCACATTGCATTTGAAGGACACCAGAAGCCCTGCAAGTTCCACTAGGAGAACAATCCAAGACAACTGGTCACATTTGGTATGAGCAAGTTCACAAGAAATATGCTCAAAAACACAAAATGCAACAAAGTGTGTCTAAAGTCATTCTTTTCTTCCTTAAGCGTTTAACATTTCCCCCATGTTTCTACCAAAAAAATATTTAAAAAAAAGACGCCGTAAATATAAGCATTATTTGGAAAAACAAAATAAAAAAAAATTCCAATGACCCAACCCTGGATAAAACAAGCAACATGTAAGATATGACATCAACTGAAGAATTTGCTCATTTTGTCTTCCATTTTCAGATTATGGTCCTACAAAACAAAAATCGGAAAGCCACAAGAGAGGGATGGAGGAGCCATCAAGAAGAAGGCATTCTAGCTGGGGGTGAGGGCATACTGTCTTTAAGCCCAGCGCTTAGGAGGCAGAGAGAGGCCTGGTCTATAGAGCAAGTTCAGGACAGCTAAGAACAACCAAAGCTTTCACAGAGAAACCCCGTCTTGAAAAGCAAAAAACAAACAAACCAAAGGCATCTTGGCCTGGCAGAGTAGAGGGAACGAGGAAGCAAGCCCTAGAATCTCTATACTGGGGCAGGTCCGCAGGACAGGCAAGCAGCTGGAACTCTGAAAAAACGAGAACGAGAGGAGGAAACCTTAATGAAATGAGGAGGCAAGCAAGCCCCCAGGGATCCACACACACCCCAGTGCATACATGACATCTCAGATGGTGCAGAACTGTATGTGTGCCGTGTTTACATTCATACCTCATGATGAGGGCTAATACATCCATCAGGCCTGATGGGAGATCAACAAGAACCACACCAGATCTCAGTGACCAAGGGGTGCCATTGTCTTTTCACCTTCGCGCTAAAAATAAGCACTTCCCAGCTATCTGTGGCACATCCAAATTGCAACACCATGGTTCTACTTCGGGGCCATTATTAAGTAAATCAAAGGTTCCTGGCACACGGCGGGCGGCGGGCGGCGTTGCGATAGGAGAGTAGGACAGACACCACCCAAATGAATCCTGAAGATGCTATCCAAATTCCCTACTTGGCCCGATAGGCTCAGCATTCCTCCGACTAACAGCCATTATCCCTGGAGAAGAGGCTGCATTGCTTTGCTGTTTGAGTTTTGTTTTGTTTCACTGTTTGAGACAGTTTCTCTTGTCCCGCAGAGCTGTGCACTTACTATGTGCCTGCCGCTGGTTTTGAACTTCTAATCTCCTAGCCTCCAGCTCCCAAGAGCTAGTTGCTACTATGAGTGTGAGCTACCTCGCTCGCCACTACATTGGTTTCTTGTTTCTTCCCTTGTCTGGTTCCTATATATTAGATCTTCCCACCCAGGTTTCTTCAGGTTCTAAGTCAACCGGCACCAAAACAGCTATGTCAGCTAAGACCCACAGAGCTCACAGGCTGGCCCAACTCTAAGTACTTTACATGAACTGTGCCATTTAGCCTTCCTAAGTCTATGCAGCAGGTACTAGTGCCGTACTAACTTTGCAGGTGGACAAATGAAATGGAAACATCTGAACCAATACCACACCTGAATACCATCAGAGCCATGACTCAAACCCAGGCAATTTGATGTGAACTTGGGAGGTCAGCTAGATAAGGTTGTGCAGGGTGTAGCCAGCAAAACTGACATTTGCGTGGGTATCCAATTTGCTTGTCAGTATCCAGTGAAAAGATAATGCATGCCACATATGTAATTTAAATTTGTTCTAACAGTCACACTAAAAATATCAATAAATATGCAGGTGAAATCCACAGCATCAATATATTTTACCTTTGCTGGAACACACTGACATCTCATTTCAACATTTAATCAATATGAAAAACAAATCAAGGCAGCTGTAACTCTCTCTCTCTCTCTCTCTCTCTCTCTCTCTCTCTTATTTATTTATTTATTGTTTTTGTTTTTTCAAGACAGGGTTTCTTTGTAGCTTTGGTGCCTGTCCTGGAACTAATTCTTGTAGACCAGGCTGGTCTCGAACTCACAGAGATCCACCTGTCTTTGCCTCCCGAGTGCTGGGATTAAAGGCGTGCGCCACCACCGCCCATCTATCTTTTTCTAAGTCTACAAAATATAGTTAGTTTATATGCATAGCATTGTCCAATCCAGACCTAAGCTAGGAAACATCTTAGATCATCCACAGCCACACAAGACTGTGTTTTACCTTGTTGGGCAGCACAATTTTACCTACGGTTAAATTAACCCAACTTCCCTGGTCCTTGTGTCTCTGGCTGGCATGACAGTGAACTTGGTCTGTCCATTGTCGGGTTCAAGTCAACCTGCATCAACGGCTGAAACCAACAGACCTAACATTTGCTCAGCCCCTTCAGAATACCTCAGACTATGCTTCTTCAAGTTCTCCAAGAAGCCTCTATTTGAAATACTGCCTCCTTGCCTGCAGGGAGATTCAAGAGCTAGGCCTCCTGGGAAAGACTGGCAAGCCGCTGAAACTTAATTGTCCATCTTGTAGAGCAGTTTTCCAGGAGACTCTATCACGTACCTTTCTCTGCTGCCCAGCAGTGGAACATCTGGAAGCTTCTACTCCTCGCAGCTGGGCGGGCTGCTTATCCTTAAAAAGCCTGATTTATGATCTCAGCAGTGGGAACTTATAGGGGAACAGTCATGCCCACCAGGGTAGAAAGGAAGGGTGGCTGGCAGGTAGTGGGTGAGTTAATTAATCCTTCGACAAGAACAGGAAGAACGCTTTATCAGTGCATCAAGCCCGGCAACAGGGCAGGGCACTGGACAATGACCGGAGTACTGAAAATTCACCAGGGTGCAGTTCTGCGAGGTTAGTGTGAAGCCCTGTAGCGTGAATAAGGTCCATGCAACCCTGCACAGTCCTGGTTGGTCACAATTTGGTCTTAGTCGTAGGCTCGGGTCCTAGGGAGCCAGGGCTGTGGTGTCTAAGTGCAGCCTGAGATTTCTAGACCAAGATTACAAACATTCCTTAATGGGAACTTGTTCCAGGCTTTGCTCTTGTAAGCAGCTTTCCACAGAAACTCTACTGCGTATGTGAGGACAGGATGTAATTTCGCTATCAGAAGTGTGGCATAGAAGTTTCCCTTGTGCATGGTCTACAGGAGTTACTGGAATGAGCCTCCCGCCAGTCCACTCCCTCTACCTAAAGTCCCAACCAGCAAAAAGGCATCTGTTTGTCATTATGGACCAGGACAAAGTTGGGTATGAGTGGTTCACCTGCACTTCCCTTCTAAAGGTAGACCCATGCCCCGGAATCTGAAATGGAGGAGAGCAGAATCCATCGGAGCCACAGAAACAGGGCCATCTCTATAAAAGGCCCAAATCCCAAATAAGCTCTGCCCTTTACACTATTATCGTCCAGTGTCTCTCCACAAGAATGAAGAACAGGCACTGGGAACTGCCAGAGGATGCCTGATAGGATCTGCAGCTTTCCAATTGAGTCTCCAGGTCTCAGCTCACCTCAGAGAGGCCTCCTTGATTGCACAGCACACCTGCCGCAGGCACCCTGATAAAGACTCCAATGCCCAGAGGTCTTCTGCGCTGGCGACTAAGTACTAGAGCCCCAGAGATAGAGATGGCGATGGCCTCTAGGCGGAAGAGTAGACCAGTGAAGACGCAGAAGCTCTAACAAGAGGCACCTGGCTGCAAATGCGGGCTCTGGCACCGCTGGTGATTTGCTTCTCATGCTGGGATGTTATCTAGCTACCCTGCCTCCATTTCCCTACCTTTAGAATGGGGGACGGGGGAATCAACACCAACCCCGTTTAATGGCTGTAAAGATGGACCTACAGATTTAATGAAGTGCTAAGAGCAGAACCTTCCAACAGCCAAGACTGACCAGAGTTGATAGTGAGGACATAGAGGTCAAAGGGGAAGTAAGTGCTTGGTCTCATTCTACACACAAATCTCGACTTCCTGGAACTGGACTCCCAGGCGAAGAAGGGGAAACCGGAAGTTAAAGAGTGGAATTTGCAGGGTATTAAGTTTTGAATGTACTTCCTTATCCAACAAAGATAAAGTAAATTCTCTTTACCACCAGCACGGACCCAGTAAGCGGAGACAAGAAGGGTGACAGTGGTCAGTGCTCACTGAACATTTCAGTTCTGGGTGGCAACAGACAAGTGCCAAGGGCTTGGAATCTCATGCAGCTCACTGCAAAGCTCGTCTTCATTTCCTAGTTTTACTGATAGGCAAACTGAGCCTGTCAAAGACAAGTAACTATAGCTGAACTTTGAAGGGATATTAGGAACACTCAGAGCAAGCCTGAGTGACCAGAGTCAGCACCTCACTCATGATGCTCTCTGGCCTTAAACACATGGGGACAATTACTGACATCTGGCTGAAGATGCAGCGCTCTAGGCAGGACCCCAGGTGTAAGAAATCCAGGCTCCAGACCTGAAGCAATAGCCAAATGATTAAGTCCCTGGGGGACAAACTGGGTCCCTCTCTGGAAGATAGGTGGGTGGTAATTTGGGCCCCCAGTGTGGAATGTTAGGCAGGTGGTAGCACAGGACCTGAGCAGGGCCATCAAGGAGACGGGTGGGGGGGAAGGGTAGGGATTCCTGGAGCAACTCCATTAGGGTACAAGTAGGCATCTGTTTCTCAGTTGATCTGTTATCCTGAAGGGAGTGAGCCAAGCTTCCTGGAGGGTGAGGAGGGAGAGGGAGACAACTAACAGCTCCAAATTCCTGCATAAAATGGGAGAATCTCAGAGGAAGAAAAAATGCCATCCAGGTCCGCAGAGAACAGAGTCTAGATGGACTGGGAATCTGCCTGCCATCTTGAGCCTACCATGAGGAGAAACTGCCAGGGCCAAGCCTCTAGGATTCACTGGTCCTACTGTGAACCTTGGGTCTTTATGTCTTTAAAGGGAATCTAAAGGCAACCTTGAGACATGAGCACAGAGTACTCTGCAGGTCTCAAGGTTAAAGGCTTTGTAGGCTCCACCTCATTTAAATCTAAAACTCGCTGGGTGAGGTGGTGCAGGCCTTTAATCCTAGCACTCAATTGACAGAGGCAGGCAGACCTCTATGACTTCAAGACCAGCCTGGTCCACAAAGGACCCAGGACAGTCAAGGATGTAAAACAATAACAACAACAAAACCCCTGTATTAAAAAACAAACAAAACACCCTAAAACCAAAAGGACCTAATTTTATCTTCAGTTTGGTGGTAGATACTGAGACACAGGCAATAACATAAATATGAGATATGAGAGGCTCTGTAGCTCTCAACCAGAGAACTGTAGTCTAAACCATCCCACCAGGGGTGATCCTGTAGGTTACCTATGAGGACGAACACCTGAGCCAAAAAAATTCCTTCCAACTGAGAGAATCTGAATCCAAGAACTCCAATACAACCCTGGAAAGGCCTTCGGCTGATAATTTCACACACAGAGTAGGTGTCCAGGGTAACAGCTGCTCAAATCGAATCTCTCTTGTAAATATGCAAAATGGACCAACAGCATCCAGTAAAGAGATGCTTGGAGAATGGACAATATACACAGGCCAAACTAGGTTTGGTAGCGCACTCCAACAATCAAGCCGCTGAAGCTAGGAGAGTTAATTCAAGGCCAGCCTGGACTGCCCAGCTACACAGTACTTAGTTTAGTGGGAATACCTGACATTAAGGACAGGAGGCTAAAACCTTAGAGGATAACACAGCCAAATGGTCAAGACCTGGACCCTGACCCTAAGTTAGACAGACAGCCTTAACTAGGTTTCTAGCATTAAAATCAACCAAAGATAGGCAAGATTATCAAAACTAGAAATGAAGGGCTGAGGCTATAGCTCATATGCCTATTTAGCATTCCCAAAGCCCTGGGTTTGATCCCCAGAACCATACGAAACCAGGGATGACGACATGTATCTATTATCTCAGCACTTAGAGGTAGAGGCAGGAGGATCAGAAGTTCATGCTTGTCCTTGGTTACATAGTAAATTTGAGGCCAGTTTAGGATGTACGACGCCCTAGAAAGAAGCAAAAAAGATAGAAATGATTTTGCACTGTGGGATACTCTCAAAAGAGTGGAAGGACGGCCCACAAAATGGAATGGAACTACCAAAAATCATGTGTCTGGGAAGGAACTGACACCAAAAAAAAACAACCACAATGGCAAGAAGCTATCCTGGTACCCAACAGACATAGGAAAAAGACATTCAGTGGTCATTAGAAAAATACAAATCGGGGCTGGAGAGATGGCTCAGTGGTTAAGAGCATTGCCTGCTCTTCCAA
>LOJH01025545.1:0-14756 GCA_001685095.1 Ellobius talpinus
TCTCTCTCTCTCTCTCTCTCTCTCTCTCTCCCCCTCCCTCCCTCTCCCTCTCCCCCTCCCTCTCTCTCCTCTCCTTTCCATAACTACTAAACAAACTCCATCCTGCAGCTCTCTCTGCATGGCGCATCTATCAGTCTCTCACTGGAGGTGGTCTCCCACCAGCAAGGAGTCTTCATGGAGGCCTCGGGTGGCCTGCCACTGCCCCTCATGGGACCAGCCTTGGGTCACCCTGCATTTAAAAATGGTAACATTACCTGTCATAACCAAAACATGATTGTGCTACCATAAAAAGTCAGAGATCAATGGACCAGAAAGCGAAAAGTAAAGCCGTATATCCGTGACCAACTGATCTTTGAAAAAGGTGTTAGTTAACGACACAATTAAAAGGGCACTCTCTTTAACAAAATATAAGCATGCAGAAGAGTTAAATTACTGTCACACCAATTATAGAAATCAGCTCAAAAACAATGAAAATATAAATATTAAGACCTGAAATCGTCCATATAGCAAAGGAAACAATCGTCTTTAGAAAGAAAACTATAGAATGGAAGAAAATCCCATACCATATACGATCATGATTAGTAGCCAAAATACACAATGATTTAGACAGTTCACTCACAAGAAACCACATTGAAAAATAAGCAAATAGGGCAGGGCAGTGGTGGCTCAAACCTTTAATCCCATCACTTGGGAGGCAGAGGCAGGCAGATCTCTGTGAGTTCAAGGTCAGCCTGGCCTACAGCGCAGGCTCCAGGACAATCAAGGACACACAAAGAAATCTTGTTTCAAAAAGCAAACAAAACACAAAGGCCAAATAACCTGACTTCATATTTCCTAAAGTAACATATACAAAAAGCCAACAAGTAAATCAAAAGCACAATGAGTACCCGGTTCCACTAAGAATGACCACTACACACCTGATGATGTGAGACAGGCCAAAGTCAACACATGGCATTCTGAAAATATCATACAAAATTACCTTCAGGCACTGTGTAATCTGTACATAATACATATATAACTAGCTTTACCTTTAGACTTGAACTGCATGCATTTCAACATGCCCCATTATCTATTAACAAACATCAGCAAATCTGAAATCCTTTCAGTCTGAGCAATTCTGGTAAGGCATAGTCAGTCAAGCTATAGGCAGAACCTAGAAAGCAGATTTCATGGAAGCAGAGTGGTTATCAGGAGCAGGTGGGCTAGAGAATTAGGGTGCTGTCAGTCACAAAGGAATAGTTTAAGAATAAGATATTTTACATAACCTGGTATAGTGTAATGGACATATTTCAAAATACCATGCTGCAAGTCCTACATATATAAGATTATTGTCAGTTACAAACAAATTTGAAGGGCTGGAGAGATGGGTCAGCAGTTTAGAGCACTTGTTGCTCTTGCAGAGGACCTGGCTTGGATTCCCAGACCCCACAGAATAGCTTACAATCACTTGTAATTCCAGTTCTAAGGAATCTGACATCCTCTTCTGGCTCTGCAGACACCAAGCATGCACAGAATATATGCATATTAATAAATATGCAAAACACCCAATACATACAACATAAAATCTAAAACAAATTATAAATAAAAATCAAATTTTCATACCTTAAGAGAAAATCTACAATGTATGCCAAAAGACAAGAATACTTAACTGTTTATAGCATGTGACCTTATATAAATTAAAGGGTCTGATGATCTTGCATCAATTCTATGAGTTAACAGTTAACACACTTTGCCTTCAGTAGACCATTAAGATGCTTAGCTGCTTCATAACCACTAAACACAAATAATTCTTCCATTTCCAGAAAACTGCAATCAGAGCTGAGTGATTACAGATCACTGTGCTTCCAAATCCTGACTTCAGAAGAAACTTTAACACCTGATCTTACAGGATACAGTGAGTTTAGCACAAGAACTAACCCTCATCAGCCTCCATACTGCACTGCCACGCCTCTTCCTTTAAAGGAGGCCTTGACCGGGTGACTGGGCAAAGCTGCTGCCTCCAAGCTTGAGGAACTGAGTTCTATCCCCTGGGCCCACAGAGTGGAAGAGAAGACTCCGTCGCCACAGGTTAACCTCTGACCTCCACACCTACACCAAGGTCAAGTACATGCACAAACATGTAGACACATACACAAATGAATGCATGCAATAAAACAATTTCTAAGTCAGCAAGCTGGTTTAAGGGCATCCTGGCACTTGCAAGGCAGAGGGAAGACCATGATTTGGAGGCCAACCAGGGTCACACAGTGAAGTCCTGTTTCAAACCAGCAAAAACTAAACAATAAAAGAAAAAGTAAATAAGCAAGCAAACAAAAATACTAACAACTAAAGTCTTTCCCAGCAGACTTTATAATCCATTCTAATACCTCAAAAATTTCAAAAGACCCTCATATCAGTCAAAATATACGAGAGAGAGAGAGCTCTGAGTAAATATCAACTATATGGCACATCTTCTAGCCAGTCCTTTAAGGCAGGCACTCTAACAAGCAAATTATGTCAAGTACACCTCTCCACTCAGCTCTTCCACCAACACCTGTCCATCAACGGTAGCAGTAATAAACAGTAATTGGCAAGGCAAAGGGCTCTCAAGCCTGAGCTAGCCCAGGCTACAAATTCACAAAGGGCTCACAAGCCTGAGCTAGCCCAGGCTACAAATTCCAGGCCAGATCCTGTGGAGGAACACAGGCTGTTCTTCTCCACCATACAGTTTATCAAGTAAGACTTAATCATGCCTCAGTTTATCAGTTTGTTTCTAGAATTAATTTGCCAGGAACATACGAGGCTGTGAAAGCAGCTGCACTTGAGGAGAAAAACGTTAGGTGACCGTAACAAAGTAACAACCACAGAATAGGAGAGCTGGAGGAAGCCGCCACGTTAAGGAAAAGCGCTGAGGTGGTGGCGGCTCGGAAGCAGAGCATTTACTTGCACAAGACTCTTAGTTCAATCCCCAGCATCACAAAAGGGCACAGATTTCTGTTACTTTATGAACACCTTTTTCAAATCATAAAATTAGAAATCAGAGCAGAAATGTGAAACATGAAAATAAAATCCCCATGATTACAACATCATGAAATAAAGTTGTCACATTTAATCTAGTGAGAAAAAATATTTTAATGAATTTTTACACAATACAGGGGAATATGAATGCTAAACTAATTTTCACAAAATAAGTTACAAAATAGGTTTTTATTCAAAGCACAGAGGAACAAGAATTTCTGCTCAATAAATTTATCCATTTTTTAAAAGAAATTACCAACACTATTCTTAAGTACTCACAAATATCTGTAAAATTAAAGATTAGGCCTAAAAATTAAGAAATTTATAGTAAAGAATACACATCAATAATAATGTACAATCAGTTCATAATTGTAACTAATGCCCCATTCTGACCTAAGGCACTCTACAGACCAGCAGGGCACCTGGGAACGCTGCAGTACACTCCCAATTAACCTGTAGACCTTGGAAACCTATGCTTTTAAAGGTGCCTTTAAGCTAGTAACATGGCTCTTTAGAATTTTGGGAGGGGGGAGGAGTTAAAGTTGGGCAGTGGTGGCACATGCCTTTAATCCCCACATTAGGGAAGTGGAGGCAGGTGATGAGTTCAAGGCCAGCCAGGACTGTTACACAGACAAGCCCTGTCTTGAAAAACTTAAAAATTATGGGGGTTTCACACAAGGGCAAGGCTCTCTCCCATGAGAGAGAGGGTGGAATCCTATGAACTGGACAGACACAGTCTTCTTCCCTACCCTTGCAGAGTGGTGGAGTTGGTGTTTACTCCCCCAAACACCCATTTTCTTTTAAATACCCAGTGCTTGTTTTTTATCATTATCATTAAAATTACAATACCTTTACAATATAAAGAACACTCATGAGTCTGTAATTCCCAAGACCACTTTGTTGTTCTACTTAAGAGAACAAAAAAACATATTTAAGATCTTTCAATATATCACACAATTTGGCTAAAGCCAACCAAGTTGTTACTTTCAAGTCTGCTGGAGGTCAGTTGAACTCTCATGTTGGTAGGCTTCTACGGACTTCATTAGATCACCAATGACTGCTTTTCCTTGTTAAAAACAATACTTTCTAGGACTGGAGAGATGGTTCAGTGGATGAGAGCACTGGCTGCTCTTCCAGAGGACCTGGTTTATTAATTCCTAGCACATACATGGCAGCTCACAACTGTAACTCCACCTCCAGGGGACTGGACCCCTCACAGAGATATTCATGTAGGCAAAACACCAATGCACATAAAATAAAAACAAACAAGTAAATCCTAAAAAGTTATTTTTATATTTTTACATGGTCACACAAAAAGGAGAGGTACGCCTTAGTGTAGATCAAGTAAATCTGTAAGCCACTCTATTGTACTTACGTTATAAACAGTATAAAACACACAAAGTAAGAAAAACGTCATTCTTTCTTCTTGTCTCAAACATTCATGCTAACTATCTCCTACAATACTCTTGGCATTTTATGTAAGTGTACAACTGAGTCACCCTTCAGAAGGGATGAAGTGCACAACTCCACTGACTTCACACTAGCCCCGCACATCCACCACTGGAAAGGAAGCCTTCTTCCACTAACACCTGACTCTCATTGCCCTACTCCCAGCGCCTGTTCTGGCTACAGAGTCCTAGGACCTACTGCGTCCAGCTCATTTCCATCGCAGTCATGAGGACTCATAGTACCCACTGCTTTCTAAAGCTAATGCTGCTGCTGCTGCTGCTGTTTGTATGCATGAATGTTGTGCCTGCATGTCTGTCTGTGTGCCATGCGCATGGCTGCTGCCGGCAGAGACCAAAAGGTGTCTGTCAGATCTCCTGAACTAGAGTGCAAACTGTTGTGACGGACCTTGTAAGTGCTGGGAATCAAATTTGGGCCTGCAAGAGCAAGTGCCCTCAACTGCTGAGCCATCTCTCCAGACACTGCTCCCTTTTCCTGGCCAAGTAATATTCCACTGCAGTAACATTCCTCCAGTCTTGTGGGCTACACAATATTGAATCTGTCTAAAGGAGAAACAGCTCACACAAAGGTGATCCCAGCAAGAGACTGTTCACTGATCTTCTCAGCCCCATAAAAAGACAAACAATATTTCAAGTCCTTCAAACAACCTCAACCAAATTCTTACCATTCTGTGCACTTTCTGAAGCCTACAGACAAAGCTCAAGACTGTAAAAATACATTTAAAAATCATCTTGATAATAGAAATTTTATCTCACAATGCACTGACTCTACGTGTTTTTATTCTCATTTTTCTTACTCCCATTGTAAAATACTAGTTTGGCAGCAGGCAATTATGCAGACTACCCGTCCCTAAATGCACTCGGCCAACACTCTTCCCATGTGAAAGTTTAATGAACTGTGCGAATGGCTGTGCAGCCTATGCACCTTCTTTTTAAAACCTAAAACCCAGATCGCTTTCAAATACTTCTGTAGCTGTTAAGTCATTCCAAATAAGAATGTAGCTTAGTGGTAGAAGCTTACCTAGCATGCATAAAAACCTAGGATCAATTTTTCGCACTGAAAAAATAAATGAAGACTTTATTACCAGAAGTATGCTAATTTTTCTGAGATTTTTGAACCAGGATGAGGGCATGGAAACTCTCCTATGTAGCCAGGAGAGGTTCTCAGAGCTTGAGCTCTGTCCCATACAATTACAGCAGTCACTGTTCACCAGAAGAGAGACACAAACACACAGTGTCTGGTCCGTCTGGGAAGAGAGAGACTCCGCGTTACTAAGAGGGTTCCCCTCTGCTGACAAGAGGATGATAGGAAGACCAGCATAAGATAGACCAGAGCAGGCCTTCAGGCTTGCCCATCCTTTCCACGTTGTAACACAATGTCAGCATCTACAACCGTACTTTTCAACCTTCTCAATGTTGCAGCCCTTTAATACAGTTCCTCATGTTGTGATGACCCCCAACCATAAAATTACTGTCGTTGCTACTTCATAACTGTAAGTTTGCTACTGTGTTATGAATTGTAATGTAACTATCTGATATGTGATTCCAAATGCATTGTGCTCCATGGGTTGAGAACTGGAGAAATGAGAGTTACAAAAATCACAGAAGGGAAGGAACCCTGAGAATAGTTTCAATTTACAGTCTTGTGTTGGGCTGCATTCACAGCTATCCTTGAGCACGTGCGCCACAGATAAAACACACTTGGTTGAATGGGGCAAGGGTACTCAAAGAATTCGGGAAATTGGGCTGAGAAAAATCAACATCTCTAAGTTGTCCTTTGACCTCTACAGGCTGCTGCTCCCTCCCATTAAATAAAATGTTAAAAGAAAACTCAGGAACTCCAAATGAATCTGGCCAGCATGTGAAGAGGCAGACAGCAAGTGTTTTAAATGAGTAGTTACTGTTGCCAGCGTAACTGGGAACTCTAAGCTAGCACAGAAAGCAAGAAACATTTCAAATGATGCAGAGGTGACTCCGACTGATACTCAAGGAAAGAAGAGCAGACCTCAACCATGGCTGGTGGGTGAGTAAAGAGGCTCCTTTTCCTAGACACTGCCAAGTTAACTGAAGGATGCTAAAAATGGTTTGGGAAAGCAGTAATAAACTAATTCCCATGCATGGTCTACTCAGGTTCCTGTGTGACAAGGAAAAGGGAAGATCTGCTGAGGGAGAATGAGCTGAGCTTGGTCTGCCAGGTGAACCCACTACTACACAGATGACAGACCTCAAAGCCACATCAGCTAATGAGAACCCAGGGAAGGACATATAAGAAGACAGCCAGTACCTAGGCCTGAGCAGTATCAAAAGCAAGGTGAAATGCGAAGAGAAAAGGACAGCCGGAGTCATGTAAACAACAGTTACAGAAGAGATGCAGCTGCATTTACGACGTCTATTCAGCCTTGCACCAGGAGGGAAAGGGAGCATGTTCTCCATGTCTAGTACAATCACGCTGCCTTTGTAAGGAACTTAAAAAGAAATTCAAGAATTTGAGTCTACACTTAAATGAGATAGCATTTCAAAACTGCAAACATTATTTAGTTGTAACCTCAAAAAACAATACTACTTATGAAATGCACGCTCTACTCACTTACCGTGGCTCCTCACATAACTCTACCTGTTGTAGCATTTACACAGCTACTCCGCGAGAGGCTGGAACACGGATGCAAGGAAGGAGATGATTAATGAGCACAGTAGAGATAACTACTCATGCTTTACGGGACAGCAGAGTCAACTGTAGTTGCCCAAGAGCATCCTGTACTTCAAAACAGGAGACATAATGTTCCCAGCATAAACAGGGACATGCTTGAGGTGACACATGTAACAATCATCCTAATCAGACTCATATAAAGTATGTATAGTCTGTAATACTGCACTATGGCTATAAAATACACAATCATGTGTTAATCAGAAAGACACTTGCTCTTGACTATAATGAGTCTGACTCTCTTATTACTATCAATAATGACCATAAACTTTCCTTCTAAGAATTATTTTAAGAATCCAGTAGTATACTACAAAAATAAAGAGAAACAATAATGTAGAAAATGTAGAAAGTAGCAAAATAAAAGGTAAATAAAAAAATTTCAAAATAAACAGCAGAAAGCATAGTATTAAAACAAATTACTACAAAACATTCTAGAATTAATTTTTTTTAAATTTTATTTTCCAACACAGGGTCTCACTATGTGTATCTCTGCCTATCCTGGAACTATGTAGGCTGGCCTCAAACTTAAGAGTCTGTCTCTATGTCCTACGTGCTAAGATTAAAGGCATGCCATGCCACAATTAATTTTATTTAAAAAGAAAGCTGGAGAAATGGGTCTGTGGTTAAGAGCACAGGTTGCTCTTTCAGAGGACCTGTTTGGTTCCCAGCACCCACATGTTGGCTCATCACTGTCTGTAACTCCAGTTTCCAGGGGATGTGGTGCCCCTTTACTGCTTCTGCAATGGCACTGGACATACATGGTGCAAAGATACACATGACAGCAAAGTACCCACACACATAAAAAGCAAAATAAGTAATTAAAGGCCATTTATTAGTAACTGGGTTAAACTGGTACTGATACAAAGGAACACATTCCCATGCCTTTCTAAACACAGTCCACAGCAGACTTCATCCAGCAAAAGTTCCAAAGACTAAGAAAAAGCACCAAAACTCCAGACAACTTAGTATCTCAGAATGACCTTTTCAAACCCCATCCAGTTTCATGTCTTTCATGCACTTTCTCTTGCTTATCCTGTGAACTTTAACTCCTGCTCTAACCACAGCAATATCTAACCAACAAAACATATTTCAAGTAATAGCTAGCTCTATTCTTCAACTAAAATTCCTACTATTCAAATTCAACTCAGCTTCTTTAAAATCTACGTCTACTCATATGAATGTTTAGGCTATGAACAAAAGCCAATCCTCACTGTCACAGAATGTCAATAAGAAAACAGTTTTCCGGGCTGGAGGTAAAGCTCAACATAGAGGCTGAGTTCAACCCTCGGTATATGAAATAGTAATGATGAGTATTTCCCAGGAGTGGTCCAACCAGCAGGCGGGAGGAGCGTCATTAAAGAAACACTCCCAGCATACATTAAAATGAAGTCAAGCTGGGCATGCTAGCACATGCCTTTATTCCCTGCAGAGGCAGGTGGATTTCTGTGAGTTGAAGGTCAGCCTAGTTAGTCTACAGGGCAACAGAGTGATCCTGTTTAAAAATGACTCACAAACATCCATTCCAAGGGATCCAACACCTTCTAACGCAAACACACAAGCAAAACATTCATAAATAAAATACATATCTAAAATAAACTTTAAAAATAAAATTAAGCCAGATGAAGGGCTGGAGATGGCTCAGCAGTTTCAGGCACTCACTGCTCTTACAGAGGACCAGTACCCGTCTCTGCAATCTTACAGCCACCTGTGAACATAAACTCATGCAAGCTCACAAAGGCAGATACTCACAGTTGTGGCAGAATGGCACTGGATGACTGTCCTGATGGAGAATATAAAGAAGCAACTGTTTGTCACATCCCAGGCAACAGACAATGCAGAAGCATGACGTGTGAGAGAGGACAGAGTGAGGAGCCAAGTGCCACAATGGCCGTTCTTCCCAGGAGGAGGAACTGCTAGCATATGGGACAAGAGGTGTCCTTCTGAACAGACTCAGAAAACAGCCTGGGGAAGCTGAGGACTTAGAATATGTAGGACAAGACACCAAAGCGAAAGGAGTAACAGAAAAAAGCCCCAAGTCTATACGGAGCCTCTAGCTAAACACAAAGCTCCACAAACCTAACCTGAGACTACAGAGCAAGCGAAGACTACCATGGAGCTGGACACAAAACAACTAAGTGTTGACAAAGCTAGAATCACACACATCCCAACCATCCAGAACAAAGAATTCTTTAGGCAGGGCTCGGAGAAACAATCTATGACTGGAACGGTATTACATCCAAACGTCAGTGCCTTAGCCTTTCCCCAACTTTCCCATATGTTCCTCTCTATATGGCCACTCAATCAGATCCTTTCAAGTATTTTCTGTAGTTGATCAAAGAGATTTTTTTCCCCTGGGGTCTGTGAACTTCTCTAACACTGTTGAGAAGGCAAAGGGAAGTCATAAGTTATCACATGAGAAATTACAGATAAACTTAAGGATCTCTTTGTGACTGGGGACAAAGTGAGGAAGTCTTGAGAAATTAAGATCTTATTTTGCTGTTCTCTAAGTCATGCCAACTACTGTCAGGAAATGTCAGTGAACTGTACTAAGTTAGTCACAGAGTAAGAGAATTGGTCACTGCGGGTAAGGTACCTACACTTATTGTTACAGAAAAAAAACTTTCTTATGCATGTGGCATCTCAAATAAACTACTGAACATGATTAGTACAGAAGTTATTTTTTCCACATACTATAAAAATTGTGAAATATAGCTGTGAAATACTAAGCCACAGAGATGCCAAAAGAACACAGGAAGAAGCGAAACTACTGGAATATAAAGAAGTCAGGAATCGTACCAGACGGAGAAGTAGACCCTATTATCACAGTGATGTCACAAGTGTCGGTCCACGGTCTCTGCCAGCGAAGACCGTAAACCAGCAGTGTTAAGACTATATTTATGTGCCAGTATACTTAACATTAGAGCAGACAATTATTTAAAATCAGCTATATTACTTGAAAATTAAAAATTTTTGGTAATGGGCCTGGAAATGGCTCAGCAGTTAGGAACACCAGCTGCTGCTTCCAGGGTGCTTGGTACTCCAGGGTGCAGGGTTCCCAGCACCCACATGGGGGCTCAGCACCATCTAGAACCCCAGTACAAAAGGACCCAACTTCCTCTCCTGGCCACCAGGGGTCCAGGCACATGCATGTGGTACACAGACATACACACAGGCAAAACAACCATACACATAAGAAAATACTTTAAGTTGGCAACAATTCACTACATGTTTTGATTAGTCAATGACTTACTCCTGACAACAAATGTTATACTTCAGACAGAGTTTGCTCCTCCCATCAATCTGCACACCCAAAGCCTGGGTCAAGTTTGGTTGGTATTCTACAGCTCTTTCTATGAGCTGGCAAGGAGCATGGAGCACCCTCTTCCCCAGCAGCTGCTGGCTTTCATAGACCACTGAATTCTAAACCCTCAGAATACTCTTTGCAAATTAACCAAATCCTCTACATGAAGCCACTTGTTCTTCACAAACACACTATTAAAACAAAGAACATGAAAGCAGCTAAGTAAGTTAAATGGGGGTCACTCACCTAAAATGCTGGTTCTGACGGATTAAAAACTAGGGCATTATAACCATAAGCAGATTGTTTAAAAGCCAAACACCAAAGATCTGCTCTGTAAGATTCTCAATCTAAAAACTCCCTAAGTCCCTGGAGGAAGTCTTCATTCCATGAGGTTAACCAGACATGGCTCAGATTACCAATTAGAAAACAGAAGTTTGAGTCCAGTCATGGTACTCTTGTAAACCTAGCAACAGAGGAAATTCGGGAGTAGGGTCAGAAGCTCAAGGTTACCTTCAGCAACAGCACAACTTAAAGACAGCCTGAGCTACAAGAGACCCTGTCTCAAAAAAGAAAACAAAACAAACAAAACCCATCTTTTTTTTTAAAGGCCAAAGTGTGACCCATTTCTACCATTAGCTCATGATGCTTTTTGTGTTTGCAGTACAGTAGTAGACATGGAACGCAGGTCCTCATACACACTCGGGATGTGTGTGTGCTACCACTGGCATGGGAGTGCTGTAATATACCTGTGTAATATACCTACTTTGACATACATCACCAAGTTTCACTTCTAGTGATTACCTTTTGAATTGAAAAAAATAATACGAAATCTAAACCCTAGGACCTTAAAATCCTTATCTGATCCTGAAAGCCAGAACCTCAAGGCTTACCAGGAAGAGCAGCCAGTTAGGCAAGTGAGCTCAATCAGCCAGGCCACTAAAGGAGCATTATTGACCTTCAAGGGACTGGAAACTTTTCAGGGAAAGTATTGCCTTGGGCAATACTACTAAGATAAACACAAGCAAGAGTCTCAACAGAAGAACACATTTTCTAGCCTCTTTTTCAGTTAGCAAGTAGAGTTCTCTATTTAGAGGAAGAATAAGCAAAAGTACAATGTGAGCCACAATCAAGTACCCTAACACTCAGACTCACTTCCCTGTGCTGTTGACGAACTTGTCCTGAGCCATGACTAAAGCTAGGACACTAAAGTATCTTCTCAAACATTTACTACGAGTGATAGTCTTTCAAAGAGATGGATAAATTGAAATGACAAGGCGAAGCCTGCCAATTAAATCATTACTGTTAGCTGAGTTTTAACTGTGACAGGTAGAATCGGAGCGCCTAACTCTTTAAGAGAACACGATGGCAACCATGGGATTTTCTATGAATACACTTTTTGTCTGAGACAGGGTCTGTAGATTGTGTGCAGCATGGCACCTGGCATAAATGACCTGCTTTAATTGGCATCAGAAAGTAGGACGTGGTCCCTTCTGGCAAAGTACTAATGGATACTGTAGGCAAGGCTAAATCTAAATCCCCAGTTTCACAGGCAATGATCTAGAGAGCTTTTCTAGCACAAAGAGTACTGTGCACCAACAGAGAGGATCCACCAATACCACTTTCAAAGCATTTGAAATTCCCGCCACTTGAAAGCACGAGAGCATCACAGTGATGCTTTTTTTTAAACAATCACTTGGCTTGTTTTATAGTTTTGTTTTTTAAAAGCCAATCATCTCTGACATTTGGATTTAAATAAAAACATGGGAATAGAAACAAAAATGGATTTTTTTAAAAAAAATTTTAAAAACAAAATTTTTAAAAATTTCTAAAAACAAAAGAATTTACATGCAACATGATCAAATACTGTTTTCTAAGAATTACTTCAAACCAAGATACTAATCATGATCATCTCTTTCCATCCAAGAAGAGCAGTGGTAGAACATCTGCCTACCATGCAGACCCTAGGTTCTGATCCCTAGCAATGCAAGCAGAAAGCAAAAGAAAGTAAAACCTAAAATTAAGTGTCATTTTCAAAGATCTGGGATAAAGCAAAAGATAACAGGAGCAAAATAAGTAATTTTGTTCACCCAGTCACTCAATGATACATCAGCACTGAGCACTGTCCTCATAAGAGTAAACAGCATCCCAACTCCAAAGGACTCCATGCCCCATGCTGATGTACATGAATATCACCTTCTGGGAGTTAGAGCCACTACCTGGATAATTATATTTTATGGGAGTATTATCCTTAATAACCATTCGATCTCAATTTTAAAAGTAACAAGAGTGAATTACTATTTCCAGAATCAATGATGAGTCAAAACTGAAGAGAATACCCTGTAACAAAGACAACAAAAGTCAAGGGAACATTGTTTCCTGGAAGAGAAGGTGTGGCTCAGGAGCAGAGCACGGGCCTCACACTTGCCAGGCTCTCAGTTCAGAAGAATCAACTTAAGTTCTGGAGAAATTCAAAGTCATTTAAGTTGGAGCTAGCCATGGTGACAAAAGCTCAAAGTCCCATGTTCTCAAGAACAGGGGACTCACTTGAGTCACAATTCAACACTAACCTAGGTGACACAGAAAGATAGCCCCCATTTCAAAGATAAGAAAATGAAACAAGATTATCTTTTTTTGAGGTTTTAGTTGTTTCTCTAAAACATGTTTCTTTGTACCTATAAACAACCCTCCCCTTTTCAAATTATGTATAAATGGAAAACATTTGTGGATTTATTTTGGTTTGTTTGGGTTTTGAGACAGGGTCCCGTTACATGACCCAGGCACCCTCCTGCCTTGGCCTCTCCCGCTGGGACTGTGCGGTGTGCCACCGTGTACCAGTTATCCTATTTCTAACTGAAACCTTTCACTTATGCACTTATTATATTTTCCTGCCTTAAACTGATCTCTCGTATTATTAGAAGCGGAACCTTCTACAATAATTTATAAAATCTTTCTTAAATCTGGTTTTAAAATACAATTTTAAAAGAACATAGGAAGCTGGGCAGCGGTGTCACATGCCTTTAGCCCCAGCACTTGAGAGGCAGAGGCGAGCAGATCTAAGTTCAAAGAAAGCCTGGTGTACATAGTGAGTTCTGGGACAGCCAGGGCCACACAGTGAAACCCTGTCTCAAAAAATCTACAAAAACAAAAAGAGCACAGAAAAAAAACCTCTTTTCCAGAAAAGAGACCTATGCTAAAAGGTTACAGTGTTACCAGATATATGTCCTGAACAAACCTCCTGCTAAGCATAGTAAAAGAGATCATGTCCCAGTGATACCTGACCAGGTATCCTTCATAACAAAAGCATTAGAATATTCTTCAACTCCAATTATTTTTGTACAACCACTACAATGTGACTTTGTGACAGCAGTCAAAAGCCAACCTATGAGAGGAATTAATTTACTTAATTAATTGGTCACTGTTACACATTAAAGTAGTTTTGATGAGCACTTTAGAGTCCTTCCAGGATTAGACAGTTAGCTCTGATTCATTTTTGTTATTTTCCAGAATAACTTAAAATAAATGAGCAAAATTGCAAAAAATTTGGATACAGATTTGCAAAAGTATGTTGGTAAAGGTGTGAGAACTTACAGCCACCATGAGCCAGGGCTGAGCCAAGCCACCATCAGTGTTAACAGCACTGTCTATTGCTCTAATCTACAATGATGATGGCTCAAGCACATTCTTAAGTCAGACATTTAATGGAGATTTAAATATACATAATTTCTAGTTTGCCAGATTTTCAGTTCCTAGATGATAGCTACATACTTATGATTTATAAAGGCAGATGTTATAAATCTCTAGGTCAAAGTGGACTGTGCTAACTCAGCATCCAAAGCACTAGCACTCATGTTTCCACTGACCTTCCTGTGACACTGCCCATGGTTTCACTTGTCCTTTCTTATTTAGACACGTGGGAACACAGCACCAGGAAATGTGAACTACAGAGACAAGTAATGAAGTTCAATGCTGAATCTCAGTTTTTGAGTTAAGAAATTTATGTTAAGTCTAAACTTATGCTAAAGTGTTAACTTCCTCTGCAATAGAAACATTCAGACTAGACATGTATGATACTGAAAGCCTGGAGTGATAAAGAAAGCAGAGCTCATGGTTACCATATTTACACATACTCTTTGTTGTGTTTCAGTGCCACATGATCTGATTCAAAGTAATAAACATCAGGGTCATCATCCTCCTCTTCCGCAGGGTGCTGACTGGCACTCTCTTTGGCAGATGGCAAGGGTCCGACATTCATTGTGGCCTCTGAGGGTGACTTACTTAGTCCTTCACT
>LOJH01025546.1:0-18702 GCA_001685095.1 Ellobius talpinus
TCTGGATTAGGGTGTTCAAGTCTTCCTGCTGTATGTTCACTGGGTTCTGGTGTTGTCATGTTGTTTTTCAGATTTTTGGAGGAATTCTTGCATTGATGCCTGCCTCTTCCTTCAAATGCTCTGGGATGGATCTTCTGGTAGAGGATCAGGGCCCCTTGCTGGCCAGGGACCTTGCAGACAAAAGGCCTTGCTTGCCTCCTGCAGGCTTAGTAAAACAGAGGAACTCCTGCCTGGTTTCACTCACCACCCTGTCCCAGCCCCCAAACAGGCTAAGCTGGTGGATCTTCTGGCCTCAAAGAAGGGAAGGGGTGCCTGGGAGCAAGCTGGGATAGAATAGGAAGAGAGACGCAGTAGCCAGGGAGAGAAGCCCCTGAAGAATGACCAGAAGGTTTAGAGGGTTGAAGAATGTCTTTGCTCCCTTTCCCGGGCTTCTACCACTGGTCAGGAACACACTCACCCCTCTGATGGATCATCTGGTACAGGATCAGGGCCCTTTGCTGGCCAGGGACCTCACAGACAAAATGCCTAACTTGCTGCCTACAGGCTTAGTCTGATCATTTAATTTCTAAAGATTGTCTTCAGACCTAAAATACAAGAGCTGTTCCCAGTTAGTGACATGTTTATACGAAGGCAGTAGAGTGGTATATATTTATAATTAATATTTAATTATATTTATATATTTAATTAATATTTAATTATAGCATCTTTACCCACTTAGATGTTTGCCAACTTATTTTGATTTCATTGGAGAGTAGCATTTTACAAGACCATGGCTTTAAGTCACTTCAAGATTTTTTTTATTGATTTCAAGAAAACACAGTATTTCAGAACCCCAAACAAATGCAGATGACTTTACAAAAGGTCTTCTTTAATTACTCTTGTGTGTGACTCAGAGCTTAACTCTTTATTCTCCCCATGTGATAAAGAGGGGACTTAAGATGACTGCATGACCTCTGCATTTCTTTCTGTTTATCTCAACATGGGATTTCTACAACCAACAGCCCCTGTACCTTCTTTATTTCTTCCCTCAAATGTTTTATTACTGCTGTTTCACCCCTGATTTTTGATATTAGGTTTCTGTGCTGTGTTTTCTTAAATAAGAAATCTATTTTTTTTCAAGGCAGATTCAATCTTCTCAGTTTGCTCCACATGGATGTAGTCATTCTTCACCTCATCCCTCTTTGCATGTTTATTGTCATGTGGTCAATTTTATCTCCACAGTCTCTATTCCAGTTGGCCTCCTACAATCTTCAAAACCCAATACTGTTATTCAGATTTCAACCAGTTCTGATTAAATGAAAGAATACCTTCTCTACTGTTGTACACTAGAAAGGAAAGTATGGTGTAATGAGAGAGTCATTCAGAATCCTGGAAGGAAGGCTTCAAATTCAAATAAACCTGGCTCTCCAACATTATCCTGAAAAAGCAACCTTGCATCTGTCAAGCATAGAATGGACTAGACTCTTCACAAAATAAAACATATATAGACCAATTAATTCAAAAAGCGTTGCTTTGTAGAATAAACTGGGGTTGTTTTATTTTTCTGTTTTATGAAAATGATCATTTAAAGATTTAGATTTTTCTTGTTTCTAACCACTTTGCTATTAACATTTCTAAGATTTCATGGTGTCCATATTGTTTTCAACTTCATCAATTTTTCCCAACAAACTTCTATTTTTAACTTTAAGGCTAATAATAATATTTTAATTATATATTTTATAAATTCTTTAATGCTGTTTAAGGAAAAGATTGCTGCCTTATTGAAACATCTTTCTTTAATAGTACTGAGGATGAAGCCCAGGCTTCTTACATGCTGGGCAAGTGCTCAGCCATGGAACCAGATTCCCAGCCCCAAGAGCAGTTTTTAAATCCCTCATTCCTACAGCTAGTTGATTTATCCTTCTAGTACCCTCCAAGAGGAAAAGTGCTATACTTTCATCATTATTTGTGTACAGAGTACCTACTACAGACCCAGGAACCTTCCATCACATTCTACATTCCAGTTTAGAAATGTGTCCTATACAGTGATTCTCAACCATCATCAGCTCACTTCTGTCAGGTACCACTCATCTGGTGATGGCTCGCACAGCCTCACACAGTCGCTGAAGCTCAGCAGATAATCAATAAACACAGTGAAGGGGTGACTCTATCATCTAATAGATAGAAGCCAGCAGAGTTGTGTTGTGAAATATTTGGAAACATAGGCTTTAAAAAAAAGATGAACCAAGATCACTTTAATTTGACAGTATTTCTAAATGCCCTTAATATTCTATATCCACCAGGAGTTTCTCAATGGGACACAGCTTGTAGCAACCCCAGAGCTACTTTTCATAGACCTCTACTTTTTGGAATCGTGGGCAAGGACTAGAAGTTCCAGAGTTTCCCGCAGAAGCAGTTTATTCTACCCAAGTCTATGCTGTGTTGACATAGTGACCCAGATTCTGTAGAAAGATTCTTTCTGCAAGCATGTTAGGTCATTTGGCGAGTTTGACTTCTTTATCACACATCCTTTTTTTCTATTAAGGAGGTAATAAGTTGTCATTGTGCCCAAAGCATGTAATAATTTGAATCAACACTTCTTTCAGGCGAGCTACCAACGACAGTACAGGAATGAGATTCTGTCCCAGAATGCAATGCAGTTGTTGGTAGGTGCAGCTGGAAGCTTTGGTGAGAAGAAGGGAGAGTAAGTACACTGCCAAGAGAGGGCTTGACCCTCAGCCACTGTGTGCAGGGGTTTTCATGCCTGTGTGTTGTAACCTCCGTCCATCTGGTATCATATGCACAAACCACTCCCTGCTTTGCACCCCACCCTCAAACTGAATCTCCTACTTTCCATTTTCCACCCTTGAGTCCTCCAGGCTGGAGTATTTGGCAAGAATCTTCTGAAAAAAATAGCCCTTTTTCTTCTTTGATTTCCCATGTGCAAAGTTAAACTGTAATGAAGTGCTTGTCCTTTTAGCCTCTCTGAACAGAGGCCAAGTGTTCCTTAATCTCTCCAGGTGCACCTTCCCAAAGCACAGACAAACCCTACATGGCCTCTGTCAACACTAAGTGTATTTCTTTAATCTGGTACTGATTTCCTTAGATCCACTGTCTAAGGAAAGCTACTGTGTTGGGGGAGCACGCTCAGGTCGCCCTCAGTAAGGGAATGAAAGATCTATGGAGTAGGAGAACAATTCAAATACAGTGCAGTTGACATGTCTACCTAAAGTTCAGACATGCCTCCCAGATCTGTATCTCCCCCTTAATGTCAAAGAAATTCAAATTCAGCTGAAGTGATGCCAAGGTCATTTTCAGAGTCTGCTTAGAGCTGTACACTTGGCTCATTGTCCCACATGAATGGTACACATTTGGTGGTCATACATCTTAAATGTGATGTACCATTCACATGTACTACCCAATATAGTAAAGAGAAAAGATATATATGAGAAGAGAATTATCATTTATCCATCACATGCAGCACACACATCTATAAGGAACACAGATGTTCAATAAATACTCATAGTTCAAGCACAGACTTTCTTCCAAGAGCATAAGAGTTTTCATTTCCAGCCAGTCTGTGCAAATCATTATGACACTTTATATATCCAGGAAGGAAGATAAAGAATATGCTACTTAAAACTTCGGTTCCTAAGTATGTATCTAAATATTTCCATGTATAACACAGAACCCATTTGTTCTCTAAACCCACACCTTTCAAATGCTTGGATAACCTCCATATAATTGAAGGAACTTGGAAGATGTGTCTTTTTGAAATAATGCGATGCCCTCTGTAGAGAAGACAGACATACAGAGCACAGCAGAAATTTTTTAATGAATAAAAAATTCACTGTTACTACATTGTCTGGGAGAGGCAATGTAACAAAAACAAAGCATCAGAGAACAAAACACCAGCTTGATTTGTTTTTAATCTTTAATCAAGCACTAAGGCAGAAGCAAGCTGTGCTCAGAGGACTGAGAGGGAATTGACACAAAGAGAGGGTCAACAGTGGAAACAAGGGAGGAGCACAGACTGGAGGAGATTGTTGGGACATGTGAAAATGTATTCACACATGTGGGACACATATTTAGTAGCAATACATGCCAAATCGCATGCCGGGCCCTAAAGACAATATCAGAATAGTAGCCGTGTATTCCCACTGCTAGAGAACTATTGATCACACTGTTTTCAGTGTGTGCTTTTTCCCTTGGCAACGTTGAAACTGATTTTGCCATTTCTTTATTGGAGTCATTCAGTAGCTCCACAGGTTGGGGTTTTCTGGGTAAGAAAAACAAGTCTAAGAATAGGAGATGCAGAAGACTTGCAAAGGGTACCAGAACCTATTCATAGGGCCTTGCAACACCCTGTGAAATAACACTCTGAATACATTGTTTATTCTTGCTGAGTGCCAGACAACACTTTTGAACATGTTCTGTGCATTTCCTAGTTTTACCTCACAAAAGTTTCTAAAAGCCATGCTCCTCTTATCTTCATGATGCATTGGAAGGACGTGAAGGATAGAAAAGTTTGCTAGCTTGCTTGAGGTTATTTATCTAACGAGTCGCAGAGCTGGGTTTCAGAGCAACACTGTTTCTCCAAATTAGGTGTCAGTGGTGAACATGTTCACATGAAACAGAAATCTAAGTGCCTGAGCTACCTGGTATGTGGCCTGACATTTGTGAATACTGAATATGTGTCCTACGCATGTGAGTAAAATTGTCATATGTCACGACCACCTCCCACATTGTCCCTTCAGGCCCTCTGTGCTCCTTCCTGGTCCCACTGTTGACTCCCTTGTGTCCCTTCCCTCTCAGTCCTCTGGATGTCTCGCTTTTGCCTTAGTGATTGATGATTTTGTAATTAGTGGTCTGGGATCACATAATATTAGGATTCATAAGAACCTGTAAGTTTCCAGATCTTCTTTAAGATAATAATTCTGTTAAAAAGGTTTCCTAATTCTCCAGAACATTGGTATATATGTCCACTTTGTCTGTGGAGAGTTTCCCATCATTATCTCTATGACCACAGTTACAGAAGTGGTGACTTGCATGTTTCAACACATTGATCTACTGGACCCTTAAGGACATAAATCAGTATTTCTTCACAGTTTATCCGTAGTGTGTAACAATCATTATAGATTAGTTCAATAACTATTTATAACTTAAGGATGAATTGGATTATATAGACATTGAAGAATTTCCATGTAAATGCTCTATAATATTAAATCCTGGAAAATTGAAGGACTTCATCATTTTCAATGAGATCAACATATCTAGAGCAAAAGAATTACATAAATTTCAGGGTGAGACAAGGTAATCAAGAGGGAAAACAAAGTCAGTCTTGGCACTCAGGGTTCCAATATTCTTCAGTTAAGCAACATGACACATTAAGATGCAAAGCCGGGTGAACTTTTCAATAAAGACAATGAAAGTACCTGGCAAAGATAAGCTCTTTATCAAATCAAGAGGGCTTGCTAAGCAAAACCAAGCCACTGCTCACAGATTGAGCCATTTCAATACAAAAGTTAAAAGACATCTATTTTAGTAGCGTCTGGTAAGTGCTGGCAACCTGCCTTTTGTCTCTTATGAGACTGATCTCTCCAAGTTAACGTTTACTGTTTTGTAATTACTTAAACCCGACTACTTGCCTGAAGGGAAGCCTGTATGAGGTGCGATAGATGTTTTATGTACTGCTCAGTTATCCCCGCCTGACATAGCTCATTTTATCTCCATGAACAAGAATGGTAGGTAGATTATTTCTTCATTGCCATAACAGATGAGGGCATCTAAAATAAAAAGCTAGGTGACAAATATTTGAAAGAAGGTTGACTGTTTCTCCCTGGACCTTTAAATCTTAGTATGTGTATCCCTAATAATCTGGACTCCTTTCAATGACTTGGTCTCACAACCTGACGACACAGTTGTATATCTACAATTCAGGGCTTGGAGCTATGCTATGAACGTCTTGCTTAGTCATTATTGCACAAAACAGTCCTCCTGTGTTCTGACAGTGTTGCATTGGACTTATGTCAAAGTATTTAAAACACATTGAATGATTTCTTTGTATATTTGTAGGTGTATGAGTCCTGAGAACTTAAAGAATTATTCTGAAAGCAAAAAACTCCTCTCCTTCCTTAGAAAATTACTACTCAACTGGGTATATAATACTAAAAAAGATAAAGGGGCTCCATCGAGGTGAGCAATCCTAGAATAAGAGATGTGATGATAACTTCCAAAAGTTAGTTCCTTTTCTAATTATAGCCTAAATACTTTGCAAACTATTTTGAAGTAGATTAAAATCTAATTCTTTACATACATACAAATATTATTTAAAAGAAGATATAAGAATAACATTTTGTTTGCATTTTGTAGACTGGGGTATTTTGTTTTCTTAACATGCTGTGTATGCTAGGCAAACATTCTACTACTGTGCTAAATCTCTAGTTAATATTCTCTTATTAGCATGTTAATTAGACACAATAATATTTGATTGTGACATGTTCATACACGTACATATTCGAACCTGTTACATTCTTTTTTCACCCCAAACTCTTCTTCCAAAGTAGTCAGTCATTTTACTGCTTTAATGTCTGTGTGTGTGTGTGTGTGTGTGTCCCTAAATGAGTTTCAGTCATGTTGTCTTAGTTAGGGTTTCTGTTGCTGTGATCAAACACCATGACCAAAAGCAATTTGGCAAGGAGATGGTTCATTTCATGTTTCAGCTTGTAGTTTATCATCTAGGAAGGTCAGGCCAAGAACTCAAGGTTGGAGGCTGGAGGTAGAAACTGACGCCGAGGCTGTGGGGAAAAGCTGTTTACTGACTGCTATGCGTAGCTTCCTCAATCTACTTTTTCATACATCACAACCCCATCTGCCCAAGGGGTAGCACTACCTATGATAGTATGGGCCCTCTCACATTCATCATCAGTCATTAATCAACAAAATGTACCTGCAGGCCCATCTGGTAGAGGCTTTCTCTCAGCTAAGGGTTCCTCTCCTCAAATGACTCTATCTTGTGTCAAGCTGACATAAAGCTAGCCAGCACAGTTGATTACCTGAACATGAGTGGGGATTTATTTGCAGGTGCATGGGTAGGAGTTTGTTTACAGGACCATTTGCACCTAACTTTTGTTTTTGAAGAAGTGGGGTTTGAAAGAGATTGATAGATCTAGTAAAATGCTTAATAGATATCAGGAGAGAGGGGTGGGATGAAGGAAAGGCTTCAACTCACTCAGAGAAAGAAAAGTTAGTTCTTTTGGGGCCCTTATGCAAAAATAGAGAGCAGGAAGATATTATGTCCCCCAAAATGGGCCAAAGGTGGACTAATCTCATCCAGTGAGACTTGGATGTATTCCATTGTCTTGTATTTCTGGATGAAGCAGGTATTTAAAAAGATCCCAGGATATTACTGGATAAGGGGCATGTGCAAGAACAATGGGCCTAGCTAATATCTTATCAAACAGTTCTGTCTACAAACCTTCTACAGTTGGCATTTATTATCTGTAAATGCCCAGTCCCATGACGAGAAAACATGGTTCTTGGGACATCAATAAAGAAAAAGCTTGCTAGGGTTATGGCAAAAGTCAGTGAGACTTCCTAACAGCTAGAAGGTCTGTGGTCTGGTACTTAGTAGTGGATACAGCACTAAAGAAAATGTTCCTCTTATTCTCCCATCAGCTGTTAACTGCATATATGCCCACAGGAAAGAGGTGCCCCTAGACTCTAGACTCTACATCATGTTGACAGTCTAGTCTTTTGCAGATCTTCTGCAATTAAAGCTGCTTTGAGTTCAAGAATGAAGCAGCCGTGTTAGACTTGGAAGTCAGTGTTCTGCATCGCTTTCCCTGTTGTCTCTGACTGCTGCATTTTTTTCCTGTCCTTTCAGGATGTTCTGAGCCTCTCAGAGGGTAATACAGATGCCCCCTTTGTGATTGGGTATTTATCAGACATTTATTCTCTGTACAAATTCAAAAGGAAACTCCTCTGTTCAATGCTGAAAATAGCACTAGTCTATGGGCATAAACATAGCTCTTTAGTAGCTTGGGTGGGTTCATCATGCCGGTTTATCACACAGAGAGAATTGGTTTCCCCACTAGAGCCTCCTGTCTCCCCAGTCACAAACTTTTTGCCCATACTAGATATGAATTCCCTCATGTGGCATGGGCATCAAATCCAATCAGAAGTCAATTGCTCATCCCTGTGACAGACTTACCACAGTTTCTCCGGTGAGCTCATCTTGCCTGCCCAGTCAGCACTGTTACACAGTATCCTCAGCTGAGCAAAACTGGCGATGCCAATTTTCCCATCTTCATGCCGTCCTCTGAAAGCATGAGGGCTAGCCAACAGGGAGGAAACTTCCCACTCCATTTCAGCTTGATTTCTCTGTGTGCTGTGACCAAGGCATTTGGTCAAGCAGTTGGATCTTACTAGCTAGTTCCGAATGACCAGCAACAGCAGTAAAAATTGCCTTTATTGTTTGGGGGTTCTGAAGGAACTCCATGCCAACAGTTCATAGGAAGGGAGCCCGCCCTTGTCATGAGAATTGTCGCTAAAAAAAAACTTGTGACTTCTAGGAAGAGCTTGATTTTCCCACACTAGGAATCTCCACTGAAACTTAAAAAAAATTCACTTACTAATCATCAGATTTGTTCAAGATCCTAATAGTTAGCTAGTGAGGCTACTACCTAGAATTCAGCAGGGCCCTCTGGCTCCCATTAACTTAAACAGAACTGACCAAATAAAAGAAAATCATCTCATGTAATTCTTTTTTTCAGATAAAATTGTCTTTTCTTTTTATTTTTTGCAGATACTTCTTTCTTCATGTATGCCATAAAATAGTCTTTACAGATGAATTTGAGTACATTGGATACCTTGCTCTATTAATGAACTTATTTCCTATGACAGTCTGTTGGATATCCCGCTTAAATGACATCTATGAACATGAAATAAAGTGTGCTAACTACTATTTCCTTGTCTTTTACTTTCTAGAGGCTCTACTTAAGGTAATCTAAAATCCATGCCTATGAGTGTATTGTGGGAGACACGTGTCCACAACAGCTAGAGTTTTCTCAGCGAGTATTATGAGCTTCTCTGTGTCTTCTCAGAGTTCACAAATTTAAGTTAAAAAGGTGATGTTGAGAGCAACATCAGAAAATATGGATGCTTTAAGCACTGACTCTGCAATTGCCAAAATAAAATGATGCAGGTCAAAATGATGCAGAGTTGAGTTTAAACTGTACTAGTAATGGTTTTTTAAGACGTTTTTTCACACAGTGTATTTTTATCTTATTCTTTCCTTTCCCTGAACTTCTCCCAGATCCTACCCACGGCCGTATCCAAACCATTTCATGTTCTCCACCCCCTCAAAAAAAGATGAAAAATCAAACAAAAATTAATAACACAAAAATACAAAAATAAAATAAAAAGCACACAAAACCGACAGAGGCTATTTTGTGCTCAAATACTCTAAGGCAGAACACATGGTTTGAAAAAATAAGAGACAAAAGTATTTCTGAAATGTACGTATTTGAGCATGTGCCGTGTGTGATGCCTTCTGTTAATCTTTACAGTGCACTGAAATAAAAGTATTACCAAGGCAGTTTTGATAAAATATTTACATTCACTTAAATTTTCAAAATATTAAAAGTGACTTTTATTTTATATCATCACAGAACAAAATAGAACAGAAGACATCATTTCACTGAATCTTTAGCTCTTGAACTGATTTAATAAAATCTATCTCATGTGAATTACAAATATGTTTACATGTGTGTGTGTGCACATGCGTGCATGCGCATGATTTTTTTCACCACTCAGCATCACACATTTGATATAATTAAATAATATAAAATAGAGACCTTAGGATTCTTCTGGCATTTAGAGCTGTTTGAAATTAAGGAACACTGATAGAGGATGTTTGTATATTTGGCTTGGCCCCCAACTGCCGTCTGTATTTGATAAATGTGTCTTTCATCTATACCTGTGCTGTACAATTGAGCCTACATCAACAGTCTTAGCAGTTTTCCTTCTCTCCGGGATGCATTAGGAACATCCTGTGCTTTCTTTCATGTTGGTGGTATTTTTGACATACAGAGTCACAGACAGAGCAACTAATAATGTTTACCTTCTTGTTGTGGATGGGGGAAAATCTTTAATAAAAGCAGAAAATATGATGATGTAATTTCTTCATCTCTCAACAGATGGCAGCAATGAGGAAGGAATTTTTTTCACACACCTGGTTCTTGTTTGAGCTGGCGATTACCTTAATTGGCATCATAGATTTAATACTTAGAGAAACAGACTCCATTAATTACGATTTTGACTTAAGTGAGACTGTGGTCTTCATGAACATAGTTCGACTCCTTCGTGTACCGCGCATCTTGAAGGTAAAGCGCAAGTCAAGGACATGGCTTTGGTTTCCTCTGTGGGCTTGGTGTCAAAAAATGTCAGTCTAAAGTCAGTTCAACAGTTTCAGAGAAAACATTTGCTGGTGGGCTGATGTCAAGTCTGAGATTTTAGCTACATATAACAAGTCAAATTTTCAAATACTCAAATTATATTATAAATCCGTTTTGCTCATGGAACTATAGACATCTATCACAGCTTTTCCATTTAATAAAGAAAGCTTTTTAAAAATCCATGTTTATGTAAATCCTAATGCAGTCTAAGTAATACTTCTTTGTATAGTTAACTGGGAGTTAAAAATGAAAATAATCAAAACAATCATCTCAAAAAAATCCACAGCGACAAAGCCAATAGTATATATCCACAGAGATCAAGAACTAAAATAGTACACATTTCATATTGTGTAAATTTAATGTTATGGTATCAAAAATTACATGTCTAATCAATGTTGCTTTCACATGTATAATTGCAGTCACTTGTTTCTTATATGAATATATAAGTGATTGGAAAGTTATTCCATGATACGCCATATGAGGATGTATGGGTAGGGAAACAGTCATACAACATTCATGTCTTTCTTATACAGTATAGATTATACATTATACCTAAAAAGAGCTTTTGATACTGAGACCTAGACCTATGAGGTCTAAAGTAGCCAATTATTAGTATCTACTTGTGCAGTCTTCTGTGAGACAATGAATAACACTCGTACACAATGTAATCTGAGGACAGCAAGTCTACAGTATTCCAAAGTTTATAGTTCATTTTTTTCTAAAGTGAAGTATATAGCGTCTACTAAATAGATGAGGAGGTGGCAAGCAGCCAGAGGAAATGGCAAGGAATGGACACATTCCTACGTCATAGAGTAGGATGGGTGCAAAGTAGCACCACAGTAGTTACTTTCCTACAGATGTGATAAAAACACTGTGGCCAAGGAGACTTATAGAAGAAACCGTTTATTTGGGTTTCACAGGGACAAAAGTCTGTCGGGGGGGCGGTATGACAGCTGGAGCAGAAGCTAAGGGCTCATATCTTGCACCACTAGCACGAATCAGAGAAAGCAATGGCCAAACTAAGCTAAACATAAACAAAAAATATGCAGTTAGTATTTAATAATAGTCTTCTTTTTAGCTCATAACACCAAAGCTGCTGCAAATAATAGACAAAAGGATGAGCCATCAGATATCTTTCCAGTATTCTATCCTAAAAGGCTATGTCCAAGGGGAAATGGATGTACTGAATATAATCGATCACATTGCAAGTTCCAAACAAGCGAAGCAGGTGAGAGAAAAGCCAAGCATGAGGAGAAACCTTCACGCCCTTCCCTGCCCTGCTGCCATCACATGCCTTGGCCGGTGTCTTTACACACAGGTGTAGTCACTAACTCCTGAGCTGCTGGTCTATTTCTGTTACTACATCACTTCCCTTCTTTAACTAGAAAGCCTGTGCCATATTAGCACACAACGAGGGTCTTGGGAGGGGCCTTTGTATCCATGCACAGTGCCCAACTCTCTCCCAGGATGGTTCAGGAAATCGTGGGAGGAGGAGGAGGGGCCACAGAGCTGAGCAGAGCGTCCTCATCGTGCTCCAAAGATCTTCCCATTTCTTTCCATTTTCTGGTTGTGACCCAAATGAAAAGTAAGGGAAATAGAGTCCAGGGGTGCGGCAGACAGAAAGGAGTAAGGAAAACAAGAGGTACCTACACGGGCCCAGTCATATGCACTCTTGCTGATGAGAAATGGGGCCAAGAGAGATTTGCTTGATCACGCCTACACTGCCACAACAAGTAGGTGGCAAAGACACCCTTAAACCTAAATTCCTTTGCTTTTTCTTTCCATTCTTAGTTTGAAGCATATTAATGTCTGTACATACCTAGAAGTTTGACAGCTAGGTGGAATTCAGTATTTGCCTTTCAACGTAATTTCTAAGACTGTAATGCCAAATTTTAGATGCCACAAGCACAGTAAAAATTTTGTATACCCATCTCATTGTAGAACACATAAACAGCATTTCTCCTCTCTGCTACCTGCAACTGTAAGCCAATTTCCCTAAGTTTGCTCACCATCTCTCATGATTAATACCTAGCAATGGGAGTTAAGAGGGCAAACAATAGGATATAAAGGACTTGGGTTTCTAAAATATCAACCAATGTTTGTTATGATTTCAGTTCTCATACACTTTGGTCTAATTTCCTATGCCTATGAGATTGAAAACAACCCCTGTGTCTCTAATTTGAAAGCACATTGCCCCAATCCTGTCCTGACCCTTTAGACATTCTTCATCATGCATAAAAATACTTATTTCTCTTTTATGTGTGTGTTTTGCATACGTGTATGTCTGTGCACAATGTGGGTGCTGGGTTCTCATGGAGGTCAGAAGAAACAGACTTAGGGACAGTTGTGAGCTGCTTTGTGGGCTCTGAGAATTGAACCCAGGTCCTCTTAACAGCTGAGACATCTCTCCAGATACTCCATTGTGCTTTTTAATAGTTATCCCACTAGATTAAAAATCATTTGCAAAGGTAAAGCTCTTTTGTAATGGCTTATTTTTCCAACAAAGACAACGTCTTTTTTGTTCTATAGATATTGTTAAAGCGGGTAGTGAGGAACATGGAGCATGCTATGAAAGAGCTCGGTAGGTACTTCCCTCTAAATGTGCAACCTAACCCTCTCTTACCATGGCAACTTCAGAAAAGCAGTGGGTTTTAGAACCAAAAATATACAAAGAAACCTACTTCTTCTTCATAAATGTTTGTTTTTATTATATGTGTATGAGTGTTTTGTCTACATGCATGCCTGTGTACCATATCCATGCACTTCCATAAGAGACAGAAAAATGGTGTAGAATTCCCTGGAACTGGAGTTGGACAATTGTGAGCCCCCATGTGGGTTCTGGGAACTGATCACTGGTCTTCTTCAAGAGCAGTAAGTATTCATATCCACTGAGCCATCTCTATCCCCCAAACCATAATTCTTAGTAGTAAAATGGTAAACTTAAACAACCCACAGGATTGTGCTTTCTAGTGTGTGTAATATTACTGTAAAGGTATATTAGCATATAATAAATATATTAGAATAGTATTACTCATTACACTTTCTCTCTCCCTGACACAATAAAGGTTTTTAATGTGTGTTCAAACAATCCACATTACCACATCATGATTCTTTATATCATTTGTGGCTTTATCAATCTTCTTCTCTTCCAAACCAGATATATCTTGTACCTTTCAGAGCGGCTCAAAGAATATTGCCATAGAGAGATTCAGGATTTATGGATTGTATCAGAACAGAGACCTGAGGATTTCTCTGAGGAGCACGGAAGGCTCAATGCCCACCTGGCAAGAGCATCATCTCTGAGTCATGCCAGGCTGTACTTCTGGTAGAGGACAAATTCTGAGTGGAACAAACATGCTGAAAACACAGTGCTCACATGTGAAAACATAGTGCTCACTTGTGAAGATATAGTGCTGACATGTGAAAACACAGTGTTCACATGTGAAGACATAGCGCTGACATGTGAAGACAATGACATGTGAAAAGAGTGTTCACATGTGAAGACAGTGCTCACATGTGAAGACACAGTGCTTACATGTGAAAACACAGTGCTCACATGTGAAAGCATGGTACTCACATGTGAAAACACAGTGCTCACATGTAAAGACATAGTGCTGACATGTGAAGACACAGTGCTCACATGTGAAGACATAGCACTGACATGTGAAGACAATGACATGTGAAAAGAGTGTTCACATGTGAAGACAGTGNCATGTAAAGACATAGTGCTGACATGTGAAGACACAGTGCTCACATGTGAAGACATAGCACTGACATGTGAAGACAATGACATGTGAAAAGAGTGTTCACATGTGAAGACAGTGCTCACATGTGAAGACACAGTGCTTACATGTGAAAACACAGTGCTCACATGTGAAAGCATGGTACTCACATGTGAAAACACAGTGCTCACATGTAAAGACATAGTGCTGACATGTGAAGACACAGTGCTCACATGTGAAGACAGGGGTTGGCAGGAAGTGTCAGGCAGCAAAGAATACAGAGAACCTGAACATGAAGCCTGAGAGAGCAGTAGGGCAACTAGTCACAGGGCAGAGAAGAGGGCAAGACCAAGGGAAAGCCCACATGTCCCATGTGAGTGGGTGACGTTTACATGGGTATCTCAGAATGCAGAGAAGAGAAGTAAAAAGGTACAGATGGATGTGTCTTCTTGATTTGCCAATAGGACATGAGGAAAATAACCTTCATGGAGAAGCTATAGGACTTAATCAGAAGCCACAGCTGAACATGTAGTATATAGTCAAAAATCCTGTTTTAAATTGGACAAAAAAGTGGATCTGAACACCAGACACATGGCCCCAAGCATGCTTGCAGGGCCCAGGGCCAGTGGGCCAGTGTAACCATTCATAGGTTATAGGGATAGGGCTTTCCATCCTTTCTCCATGGGCTTAGCACAAGTGTGGGTGTATCTAAGAAAATCCCAGAATCTGCTGGTGAGGGATTGATGGTAGCAGGCCTGACAGTGGGATCCATGACCCTGTGGTGAAGGTAGAACTTTGCTGACTTAGAGGAGAAGGGTTAGCTCCTTAGCCTCACAAAACACTTAAGTCTATTTTCTCATTTTACCTGAAAATATCGCATTGTTCCTCAGGCTACTTAGAGTATGATCATCCAGAAATTGCTGTCACTATGAAAACCAAGGAGGAGATTAATGTCATGCTCAATATGGCTAGAGAAATTGTCAAGGCTTTCCGGTCCAAAGGAATTCTACATAAAATGGAAGATACTGAAATTAATAAGGTAAGATGGCATATTTTCAGAGTAATCGTTTAGTTTTGTGACATAAAAAACTGAAAATAATGAGACTGGAGATATTAAAAGCTTTAGACCTTTTGTGCTCTCTGAAAATGAAGTTTGTACAAACTCAGACTGTAGTGTTGGAGCTTCCCAAGATTAAATGTACTCCTTATGATAGTCACAAAAAGTTCCCACACAAAGTACACAAAGAATGTACACAAAGGAAAAAGAACCTAAGTGCTTTACCATAAAAATCATACTAAGCAGAGCAAAAATAACACAATAATTACTGAAAACTGTAAGTGTTCAGAAAAGGCAAATAGAAAAAAATGTCAAAATGGCATAAACCAGTCTTGTGGGGAGCAAGTAAGTTGGGTGTAGATATAAAATCTTAAAGAAAAAAATTAAAGAAATTACCTTAACTTTAGATTAAGCTCTCCAAAGCAAAGAAAAAGATGAGCCGAATGGTTAAAACAGTACCATCAAGCAACATGCTATTTATGGAAAATAAGGAAGTTGGACCTTTACCTAAAACCATGCAGAGAAAATTACTCAAAATGCATCCACAGCCTAGAAATAAAACTTAAAACCGTAAAACTGAAAAAAGAAAACATAGAGCTAAAATTCCATTACCAACTAGGCTGATTTCTTGGAATTAATGCCAAGAACACATGCAAAAATAGACCAAAACAAAGAAAAAAAGGAAAAAGAAAAGAAACAACATTTTTAAAATGTGTATCATATTATTACATACTAAAAAATGTGACCTGTGGAGTGAGGGTATATTTTCAATCTGTACATTTAAGATATTGATATGTAGATAATTTTCCTAAAACTAATAAAACATGATTGTTCAAACAACAAAAATTTAAAACAGATCTGAAAAGACATCCAAATGACCCAATAAGCACGTAGAAATTTATCTAATATCAGTGATTCCCAGGGATATGAAAGTCAAAATAAATAATAAGACAAGTAGAAATGAAATCACATCTTGCATTCAGCAGAATGAGCACACCAACTCGGGAAAACAGAAATACCACATGTTGGTAAGCAAGTAGAGGAAACGGAATCCTTGTGTGCCACTGGTCAGACTATAGATGGGCACGGCCTCTCTGGGAATAATATTGAATTCTCACAGCACCTTAACATTGCCAGTTTGACTCACAGTTTTCCTGGATATACACTCAAAGGTAGGGAACTGTTTCTTTAAGAGAGATTTCTGCATTTGTATTCATAGAAACAATATGCACAGTATCTTCCAGATAGAGATGAACAATTATGCAATATGTGCTCTGTGTAGAGAATTGAATATAGTCAGTCTTAATAAAAAAAATAAAAGCTGGTCATGGGTAGATGAACATTGAAGATAGCTAAATGACCCAGTCACAAACACTGCAATCCACATAAAACATTGCAAAATGAAGAGTTCTGGAGGGGAAGGGTGATAACTGCACAATATAGATATAGTTAGTACTACCACAGAGTGCTTAAAAGTATCTAACTTAGTGAAGATACACTTTATATATTTTAGCTTGGAGAAAGAGAACAGTGAGCATCTGCCTATTATACTAGATGTTTAGATGTGCTATAATAATAAAATAATTAGAAAGTACCATAAAAGGGAAAACTGAATGAATAAATCATACTTGAGTTCAGTGGCAAACTGACAAAACTGAATGTAAACAGTATTCTAATGTTAAACTGATATTGAAAATTTGGTAGAAATGACAGATTACTCAACAAATGATTCAAAATCTGTATGAAAATAATTATTAAACTATAAGGTCACTGATTGAGGATTCCCCTCTGTACATATGTAAATATGTTTTACTACCATTGGTTAATAAAAGAAACTGCTTCAGCCTATAGCAGGTCAGAATATAATCAGGTTGGAAGAGATACATAGAGAGAGAGTAGGCAGAGTCAGAGAGATGCCATGTAGCTGCTGAAGGAGAAAGATGCTCATGGGAATGTGACAGAACCATGATGGTAAGCCACTACCTTATGGTAACGCACAGATTAATAGAGATGGGTTAATTTAAAATATAAGAGCTAGCTAGCAATACACCTAAGTGATTGGCCAAGCAGTGTTTTAATTAATATTATGGGCAACTGGAAATGAATGAACAGCCTCTGCCTACAAATCACTATAATGCTACATATTGATTTCTTATTCTTTATGTGGAAAAACCTTGCTAAACCACTTACTGTAAAGCCCATATCTTCTAAGTAAAAAGTTAAGTAGATAACACCACATAAAATGTAAAATTTTGCACACTGAAATATACTACTCACCTGGGTAAAGACAATGAGGAAAAGCTGGCCCAGTGGCTAACCCAGCTCCCAACCAGGCCCACAACCAGGGCTGAGTTAGCCCTCCTCAACACCCACCTCATCTATGAACCATTGGAACTTCTGAAGGGGACAAACCTACAGATTCAAAACAGTAGGAAATCCATGACACAGGGCAACAACAGGAGAGCAAAGAAGAACCCCAATGAGGGACCATTATTGATAGTGCAGCAGAAGCAAGAGGCTTTAAACAAGACCAATGACTCATGGCATTGAATACTTACAAGTAAAGATGAATGGACTAAAGGGTAAATAAACTGTGTAAGTCAATGGGCCATACTACAGCTTCCATGATGAGAGTCTTCTCTTTTGTTGTTGTTGTTTGGTTGGTTTTGGTTTGGGGGTTTTGATTTTCTTTTAAATTTTGTTTTGTCTTGGGGGAAAGGTTCCATGGGCAGAGGGCGGATTTGAGGGGATGGGGAGATAAGTGGGACTAGGATACATGTGTGAAATCCACAAAGAACAGATAGAGTACATTGTTTAAATGGTCTCAAGGCATATTATTAACTTGGATGCAAGGTGCAGCCAAAGTTCAGTTTCTGAAGGTGAGAGGTGTTTTCAGAAAAAGCTATTTCCACAGTGTTCCCATAAATGATGAGAAACGGCAGAAACTCCTACAGAAAGCCTGAATAGGAACTGAAACAGGTACAGATATGAAAAGAATATTTGTCAATGGCTATTTTTAAGAGATAGTAAAACATCTCTAATAACAAAGAATACATATTATCTCTGTACTCTTTAAGAAATAGAAATTGGAGCCAGCAACCTAGGCCAGAGAAGGCCTGAAGGGGTGAACTCCACAGGACCTGGAACAGATCCAGACCAAGGACATTTGTGGAGGCAGGACTGAGCCAGTGACCTGGGCCAGAGCAGGCCTATGATGGCAAGCTCCACAGGAGCAGGACTGAGCCAGTGACCTAGCCCGGAGCAGGCCTGAGACAGTGAACTCTGCATGAAGGGGAGCAGATCCAGACCAGGGTCATTTATGGAAACAGGACTGAGCCAGCAACCTAGGCCATAACAGACCTGAGACAATGAATGTTACAAGGAGAGAGAGCCTGCTTTTGGTCCCTCCAGGCTAGCTTACACCCGTGATAATCACACAGAAATTGTATTAATTAAATCACTGCCTGGCCCATTAGTTCTAGCCTCT
>LOJH01025547.1:0-10302 GCA_001685095.1 Ellobius talpinus
ATTAACCAATGAAAGTAACACATAGACAGATGACCCTCCTCCATCACCAGCCCATGGTGGTGGTGCCATCCCTGGGATGGTGGTCCTGAGTTCTGTAAGAAAGCAGGATTATCAAGCCAGGGGAAGCAAGGCAGTAAACACCACTCTTCCACAGCCTCTGCCTCAGCTCCTGCCTCCAGGATCCTGTCGCGTTTAAGTTCCTGTCCTGAAATCCTTCAGTGATGAACAGCAATGTGGAAGTGTAAGCCAAATTAAACCCTTTCCTGACCAACTTCCTTGTTGGTCATGGTATTTTGTCCCAACAATAGAAACCCTAACCAAGACAGTCTTTCGTGGCCTCTCTTCTGGTACTCCCTGCTGCACATGGCAGGCCTTGACTGCTCACCATAACCTTTCCATGCTTTCATAACCTGTACTTTCTGAGTGACTCTTACCACATTACTAAGTTGCCAGCACAAGATACAGCCATGGCTCTCTCTGGATCACAGCTTCTGTGTGCTAATCCTGAGTAAATACTTCCCAGATGATACTGCTCCAATCATGCTGGTTTCCTCATAATTGCCATTAATTTCTCAGCTTCAGCTAACCAGCCTCCATTATCCCAGCATGGCAAAGATTTCACTTTAATGGTTCTGGGTCTTGTTAGTCATATTAGATTCTTCAGTCCCAGAAGGTAAGAACCATAGAGTCATACTATAAAACAGCTCACAAAGGACTCTGATAAAGTTGTCTGGAACTTCAAAAACCAGGCTCCATCATCTCTACCGCTTTTAGCAACATCTTCCAAGTTCCCATATCAGCGTATTGGTCTCCAAATAGTCAATGTATTTTCTAGTCCAAAATTTCAAACTCCTTCTAGAATCCTTCTCAAAACAATATGGTCAGTTCTGTCACACTATCACCCCACTCCTGGTACCAACTTCTACTCTTACTTAGATTTCTATTGTATAAACACCATGACCAAAAGTAACTTAGGGAGAAGAAAGGTTATTCCATCTTACAATTAAAGTCCTTTATGAAGGAAAGTCAGAGCAGGAATTCAAAATAGCAGCTAAAACAGAAGCCTTGGAAGAGTACTGCTTACAGGCCAGCTCCCCACTGCTTGTTCAGTCTGTTTTCTTATACCATTGGGAATCATCAGCTACAATGGGCTGGGCCTTCCATATCAGTCATTTATCAAAACATTCCCCTGTAACATGAGGGCCTGCTTGTTGGGGTTTCTGTCCTGCCACCAGGTCCCACAGCCATTTTGCCCCCAAAGAAAATCATACAGAGATTCTACATAAGTTATAAACTGATTGGCCCATTAGCTCAGGCTTCTTATTAACTTTTATAACTTATATTAGCCCATTATTCTAGGATGTGTTAGCCACATGGCTCAATATCTTTTTCAGCGGGGCAGGTCACATCCTGCTTCTTTGGTGTCTGGACAGGACTGGNATTAGCTCAGGCTTCTTATTAACTTTTATAACTTATATTAGCCCATTATTCTAGGATGTGTTAGCCACATGGCTCAATATCTTTTTCAGCGGGGCAGGTCACATCCTGCTTCTTTGGTGTCTGGACAGGACTGGGGCAAGAGCTTACTTCCTCCCACAATACTCCTGTTCTCATTGCCCCACCTCTACTTCCTGTCTGGTTGTCCTGCCTATACTTCCTGCCTGGATACTGGCCAATCAGCATTTATTTAAAACATATTTGACAGAATACAGACTTGTCCCGCACCATTCCCCAACATTCTTGCCTATAAGCCAATCTTATGTAGGTATTTTTCTCAATTAATGTTCTCTCTTCCCAGATATGTCTATTTTTGTGTCAAGTTGACAAAACCCAATCATCACAGAACTTCATTTATTGGTTATTTTTAACCATAGTTGGTTATTTTTAAATGTTAATATCATATTACAGAGAAGGTTGATATAAGTGTGGGGTGATTTGGCTATTGGAGCTAAACCTCAAGGTTACTACTAACACTTAAGTGAGGCACAAGAGGGCTCAATACCACATGGCACAGACTGGTCTCATACATCAAAAAAAGTCAGTCAAGAGAGAAAAGCAATTCATTGATTGAATGCCAAGGATGCTACCAACATATATAATACAATCTTTTTTATGTGTACATACCTATTTTCATGCAGGCTTGCTCATGTGTGTGGACACATGTGGGAAGGTACATTCTGGCTAGTCTCCATGTTACATATTGAGGAAGGGCCTCATCTCGAACTCAGAGTTCACTGAGTCAACTGGCTTTGGGGATTCCCTGTCTACTTAACTCCATGGGTTCTGGGATTAAAGGTAGGCCACTACTTATCAGCAGTATTTATGGGAGTCTGGGGATCTGAACTCTGGTCCTTACACTTGCAAGGTTAACACTGCTAACCTGCTAACACATTTCCCCCAGCCCCAACAATCTTTAAAGCAACCTATGAACTTATCAAAAGTATCAAGAACTCTACCATTGGGGCTGGAGAAATGGATCAGCAGTTAAGAGCATGGGTTTCTCCTTTAGAAAACCTGGGCTTAGGTCTGAGCACCCACAAGGGGACTATCAACTCTCTATAACTACAATTCCAAGGGATCTCTGGCATCTTCACATATATGGTACATAGATATATATGCAGGCAAGACATGCATACATATATTTTTCATTGAACTCTACCATAAAGGTGTTTCTGCAAGCTTTGATCGGCATCCATCACTACGCTCTTAGCAATGGACAAGAAGCATTTCAACAACTGGTGATTCCACAGACCACCTTAGGAGAAGCATCAATCCTCAAAATTATTTCATAAAGCAATATAATAGTGAACTACAAAACAGGCCAGAAGAAATCTCAAAATATCAGATTGTCAGGTGGAGCAAAGTTAGTATTGAGAGAAGCTTCCTTGATTCTTTCAGCTTTTCACTGAAGTGGAGTTGACGGCATCCTCGTGGCACATATGATATAGGATTAGCATTTGGTGGCCACTGACCCAAAACCCCTAGGCAATTGGATCTTGGCAAGGATACCTCTTAAAGAATCGGGAAAACTGTCAAAGATCAGTTTGTGGTGCATGGAAAGGTAAGACGATCTGAAAGTATTGACCATGAGCGAACAGAGCTAAGAAGGAAAGACAAACAGCCAAATATCACATTATAAGTAGCCATCCATGCACAAAGGGTCACAGGAAACATGATTTCTTGGGCTTGAATGAATTCTAAGAATCAGAAAGCACCGCCTATCTGAAAATTCACACCTTGGGTTTACTGCTTTTTCTTCCTTATGCATTTTTATGAATCTTAAAAACATTCCCCTAACTCAGTCTATGATTTCTGGATGACTTTCCCTCGTTCAGTCATTTTATTATTCTCTCTTTCCCCAAACATATTTGTGTGTTGGATTTTTAGTGTTCTTCTGGCTTGCCAGTAACACTCACAAGCAATTCTGCTATTTGGCAAGAAAAATGAGTCAGTCAACTGAACCTACAGGAGAATATGCTAGAAACACAGTGGGGGGGTCCACGGGCTTTGGAGGATATAAAGGAGTCGTATTTGCAGTCCTACTAAGCTTCAAAATAGCATGGCTTCTCTCATGAGCATCGGCTTCCTTACATGAAAGACATGCTTAGCATCATCTAGCTCACTTGGATGAAGGTTAAAGGAGATGGTGGATAGCCATTACAAACTGCCATCAAGAATGGAAATTCTTTATTCCTCTCTTCTAGATTTCTCCAAACTGATCTGCTACTTGCTTATTAGATAAGACTTTCTTAATCTTCCAATTTAGTCATCTTCTGTGACTGTATGTTCATGGTGACACAGGTCAACAAGACATAATCCAATAATTCAACCACAACCCACCAGTTTTCTTAAATTAATTTTAAGGAGAGCTGATAACTCAGCCTGCATCTTCTCACTCACAGATGCTTCAGAGATCATAGGCCTTGGTCCTCACCAATGTGCAGCCATCAGGGGCTCTGGCTGGAAGGAAGATCTGCTGCTGAGGGCACAATGTGATTGTGAATGCATTGACACTATTGGAGATACTTTTGTTCTTTTATTTCAGGGGGATTTTTGTTTGTTTTATATTTGCCCCTTTACAGTATTGAATAAAATATTAATAAGAAATATCTTTTAGAGTAACAAGAGGAAATGAATTTTTCCTCTCTGCCCACACTTCAGATGAGAAACAGCACATCAATTCACAGTTCTATATAAAGGCAGAAAAATCACAGAAGTCAGCCAGATTGCAAGGACTTAAATTTCTTCTTTCTCATATGATCAGAATTTATTTGACTTCTCCCCATGCAGCATTTTTTTCTCTTCTGTATAATGGGTATTACAATAGCATTTATTTTGTGGAGTCTATATGTGGAATCAAAAGCTAAATATGAATTATAGTTTAAATACTTCAATTCTGCACGAAGTAGGTATTTAAAGCTTGTCACAGAGTGTTAAGCAGAAAATTATTAATGACCATGCCAATGTTATTTATAGCCTCAGAAGCTATAAATGGTCAAAAATGGACCACCACAAGGCTTTATTTTTAGGGGGCTTATCATTATGGAACAAAAGAACTAAAGAGTATTTTGGGGCAGCTTGTTCTAGAGCAGTGGCTCTCAACCTTCCTAATGCTGTGTCCCTTAAGTACAGTTCCTCATATAGTACTTATTATATTGCTGACCCCAACCATAAAATTATTTTCATTCCTACTTCATAACTATAAATTTTCTACTGTTATAAATCGTAATGTAAATACCTGTTTTCCAATGGTCTTGGGCGACCCCTATGAAAGAGTCTTTTAATCCCCTCAAAAGGGTCGCAGCCCACAGCTGAGAAGCCCTGTTCTATAGCTATACCCACTGTTTAATCAAAGGCTCAAGAATCAGTGTTTCTTCCTGTCTTCCTGTGGGGCTTACCACACCCCCATCGTGCCATACTGTTCCAGAATGTGACTCCAGAAGCACATGTCATGTCACTGAGTCTCACAAGATACAAAACTGCACCTCAGATTTCTCTAAAGCTTTAGATGAATATTGAGATCAAATAGTTGAGACTTTGGAGATTTCCGCCTTTTGGAGCAAATGTGTATTTGTTGGTGATGACAAAGGGAATGAACCAGCGGCAAAACAGAGAAAGATTCAGAAGCTCTCCTTCTCAGTATATCCAGCAATCCTTTCCAGTAACTGCAAGAATCTGGTATATCCCACACTTCCCAGCTCATGTGTTCAGTAAATAGCCATGAAAGAAAAAAAAAGCCTATATTCTATAACAGACTATTGAAAAAAAAGTATTGATATTTATTAGAGTAAGAAACACAGTGAGCTTCTAAGAATTTTGTGGGGGGACTCTCCAGGGTCTTCCCAGAGGACTAAACCTCAGTTTTCAGCAATCCCATCAGGCAGCTCACAGCCCAGGGGATCCAGCTCCCTCTTCTGGAGTCTAGAAGTATCTGTACTCTCATGTGGACACACCCCATACACAGACACATGCAATTAAAACTAAAATATTTTTAATTGTAGAATTGCAATGGTTACTCTTAAACATCTTCCCTTTTCTTCAGTTGTAGGGAAAGAGCTAACATGATGCAACTGAAAGGGCCCAGGACAAGATGCTGCAAGTCTTGGCATTGAGTCCTGTGTGTGATTGGGCTCTGCCAATGTGGAACATATTAAAACATCCTCTCTGGTCCTGATCTTCTATTTTATGAAGTGCCAGATCTGGACTGGGTTGCTTCAGCTCTCATTGTCTCCACATTTCAAAACATTACAACTCTTACATTGTGTAAACTGAACAATTAGAATTAAAACCTTTGAGGAAAATGGCTGCTAAGCATTGTTGCCCTGTGTGCCTCCATCCTTTTATGGTTTCTTCCCCTTAAGCTAGTCCTTGCCCAGTATGTAATTTTGTTGTTGTTGTTGTTATTTTACTTGGTTATCAGTCTTGGTTATAGCCTTTCCAAGTGTCTTCATTGCAGGGCAGCTGGTTGGCTAAGGGAGGAGAGGCAGGAATGCCCAAGACGAAAGTCACAGACATTTTGTACATAATCTTGAGAAGAGCATTCAATCAATTCTGTTATGTTCTATTTGTTGAAGTTGATTCAACAAATCAGCATAGACTCAAGACAAGGGGTGCTTATACAAGGAAACACCAAGAGGCAGGGGCCGCAGGATCACTCATATGCTCCTATGAACTTTACACACTATGGCTGGTAGGGAAGTGGTCACTTTAATTGTGGATGATCCACTTAGCCACGCTATGAAGAATTTCAAGTATATCTGGTATGGGGTAGAAGTCAAACAATAAGCAGGGAATGCCATGAGTGAGGAAAGAAGGGTATGGTCCATACTAAAAAAGAAATGGCAGTCATATTCAGAAAAGTTAGGAGCAAGCCAACCCCTTTATAAGAAGTTACTCAAAAAGAAAGACCCAAGGAAACCAAGATGCATGTATGTCCTGGGAGAATCTTCAGTAGACTGAGAGTAATGATGTTTTACTCTACCTAAACTCTTCCCTAAACAGGTGAGCTCAAAAGCCTGAAACACAAAAGGCCCCAGTCACAAAGACGTCAGCTGACTATCTGACTCTATTTTCCCACATTCTTCTTTTCGGCTGGTTTTCCTGATCCTGCCTACTTTCATCTGACCTATCAATCAATCAGAATCCCGAATATATATATTCAACTAGCCAACCAGGTTCATGCCAAATCAATGCTTGATTGACATGCAACCAAGCCAATCAGGCCAAAGGCAACTGTTTGACAAGTCACCTGCCCCCTGCAGGAGCTATTTCTCTACCTCTCAGCCTTGCTTGCCCTTTTTCTGTCCTCACTCAGAAGCCACTGGTTCTGGGCTACTGTGGAATTTCCAGGGTCTTATTCTAAGTTAAGGCCACATTTCTTGATAGAAAGGCTCTGTGGAACTCAAAAAAAAATCACAATATTTATTGAGTTCTATCATGTGCTAATCACTATGATGCATGCAGAATAGAGTCCTGGACAGCTGTGGCTGAGCTAGCCCTTCTTCTTTTTATCTAATGTAGTCCTTAGAATAACTTTAGAATGCTAGAGGTGCAGTAAATGTGGGTGGGGCATGCCCAGATGAGACTCTACATATCCTGAGCTTTCACTGACTTTAGCAGGCCAGTGTGCCAGGCTTCATGATATCTAACTCCTTGCTCCCTGTGTGTGGATGAGTAAGTGGCATTGTATGGCTCATTGTATAAGTGTTCTGTCTCACTGGACTCCTTCAAGTGGTAGAGATGTGAGTGTGTGGTAAGATACTAGTTGCCTTCTTCTTAGTTCCATCAACCCCCATCAACCCACAAAAGGTTAATGCAAAACTTTCTGAACTCATTGGTAGGCAAGAGGCAACCTGTTACTCAGAATAGAGCATGGCCTCCTTTCTCCCTTCCCAACCATAATTTGCCATTTAAACTCAAAATCTTAGTATCCCCATCTGAGAAAACAGAAGGTGCTGTGTCTCAGCGTTTTTATCTTATGGGAATAATGAAGATAAAGAGTTCTTTCTGAGAAGCTGAAAGCTGCAGCAACATCCAAATGGAAGAAGATATCCTGATTGCCCAACTTCCCTAGCACAGTGAGACAACTCCTGACCGCTCTCTTTCCATTTGTCGGCATGCATGTGCACATCCTGTTAGTGATTAGATATGTTGTTGTTGAACAGGGTGAGCCTATTAAGACTGTTCTGCCCATCAAGATTGTCTAAACTTTGTCTGTGAACGTGAACATCGCCAAAATCTTAGACACTTAAAACAGTAAAAGATTGATTCTCTTTGTAAATGCCTATCCCAGGATGACAGAAAGTCCTCTTTGTATCATCTCGATTCAAGGGTGAGTTCCAGCTCATGAATCAAGCACTGGTTCACACATCAGAAAAGAGCAAACTTAGAAGGAACATGTTTCTGAGCATGCTCCTCGGGGCCTGAGTAGCATCCACCACTCCCTTTTTCACACCATTGTCCAAGGTAAATCATGCGCTAAAGATGGACTGTGCGGAGGAAGAAGCTCTACTCCCCCAGGGCCCAGAAAGAAAGGGACTCTACATCAGGAAGCAGTGAAAACTGTCCCCCACACCACGGACAGTTTGTATTTCCAGGCATAAGAGTCAGCCGCTGACAGAGTTCCGAACTGTAGCTGTGTCTCTTACTTATGGACCATTTCAGACGTTTTATGCAATGAGTGACTGTATCAAATTTTATTATCAAAACTCATAGTTTACTAGAAAATCTTGCCATCAGTAGTTCCGTCCATGTCTCAAAGCCACAGTCTCACAGAGAGAAGTCTAAAGGGGTATACTGTGTGCACATATGTGCCTGCATCTGTGACTGTGTTCTTACGATGCTGGAAAACGGAAAGACGATTGGCTTAAGGTCAAGTTGAGTCAATGCTTATAAATTTCCCCTTGCAAGGTTAATGACTTAGCCCTGCCTAATTTCGCCATACTGAAGTTGGTTATAAATTTGTTAGCTCAGTTGCATCTGGTTTAGATCGACCTTCAATCACAGGCTGCTCTTGTTCCTTGCCCAAGCTTCCTCTTTCTTGGATTCCCACCACCATGCTAATCCACAGGAACACTGAACCAGAGCGTCATTCATTCTGGCTTCTGCTCCCAGCTCTTCCATTAACGAACAGTACCGCTTTGGAAATGTTACCTCACTTCTCCAGGCCGCATCTCCAAAACCAAGGGAGGCGGCTGGGAAATTCCTTCTAGCTGTAACTGCTTATGGTTCTAAATAATGCGGTGAAGCCAGAGAGAATGCGAGTTTCTTCCTGCTTCCTGAGTTTATCAGCAACTAGAGGAGCTATCTCCACCAAAGGCTGGCTTCCACACAGGACAGAATACCTGGGAAGATCAGTCATATCTCAGCACCTCCAGTGTTTTATTTCCTCACTCCGCTCATTACCAGCCTTGGGACACAGAGCCTCAGGCTTAAAGTGTGATTAAAGTGTGCTCTATTTTAGCATTTTTTTTCTTATTTAAACCAGAAAAAAAATTATGTATGTTTTCTTTGGTCTGGGATTGGTTCTGGTGTGTTTATTGGTTTGTTTTGGGGGCGGGATATTAATATATAGCGCTGGCTGGCCAAGAACTAACCGTGTATACCAGACTGACCTTGAATTTGTGGCAAACTTCTTTCTTCTGGCTCAGAAATGCTAGGAGACTTTTCTTACCATGCTTAGCTGGGCTTTAAAGGGTTGGATTTGAGGGGTTTTCTGTTCTTGTTATTGATTTTTTGTTTGGTTTGAGTGGGTTTGGGGTTTTATGTTTGTCATTTCTGCTCTGATGCTGATTTTTTTTTTAACTACATTAAGAAAGTAACTGTTGGAGCTTTTGATTCTTTTATCTCCATGACGTTGTTGCAGCCTCTGGTAATAGTTGATATAGTCTAAGTAGTAGAGGATGCTACTCTTGGTTGGAAGAACTACACTCACTTAATTTTGTTGCTCTAGCTGAAGAAATAATTTCAGGAGGAAAAAAAGTGTTTCTCAGGTGTCCTACTATAAATAGATTTTTTTAAAAAGTGCCTTCTAGGACAACTTAATGACTTGCTTGGAAATTTCTTCAGCCCCTCAATAATGTGACCTCAAGTTCAATCTCTCCTGAATTTCCCACTCTGATAAATAGTTTGGGAAGCCTCAGATTTTAGAGTCATCTACATCTTGATTCCAAATCTACTGCTGTGACCCAATTGTGTGAGCTGTCTGTGTCTTCCACTGTTCATTAACAAAATGGAAAATCCAATGAGATGTTGAGAATGGTAACATAGGGTCAGCCAAGCTCTGGGTATAGCACCAGGATGACAAACGACTGACCATGGTATTCACTTAAAACCACTAGGTGAGACTTGTATTTTATACATATCCGTCAGTTCCTTCAAAGTCACCTTCAAGTATTAGGTCAGACATTTGAACAATGAAAAAAGGGAACTGTGGATATATCTTTTAGTTTTCCCAAAAGTCAGCTAGAATCTTCCAAGCTTCCTAGAGATCATTAACTGAACGATACTCACGCTGTCCCACTCCCTGGCTCTGTCACACAGGTCGTGTGACCCGTGTCTGAACAAGGAGGGGACAGCATCTATTTCCTTGTATGCCCCACTTTAGGCTGGCCTGCGGGAAAGGTGCTGCATATGTATCCTTCTCACATATTTTACCAGCAATGTGAGCCATCTGTCCTTAACTCAAATATCTAATCATCATGCAGATAGCACTGTGATATGCCCCGCTAGCCTGCTGCATGTGATCTGGGTCATATATCTTCTTGTTCTGTCAGTATTCTTTTTAAGTTTTGTAAAAAAAAA
>LOJH01025548.1:0-18620 GCA_001685095.1 Ellobius talpinus
CTACATCATTTCCCCTTTTTCTGTTTAAACAAAAAAGAAAGGCTTTCACTTTATGCTAGGTCTTGGGAATGAGTTTCAATAGTGATTGTGTTATGGGATGTTCAGGTGATGTCAAGGGAGTTAGAGAACTGTATATTATTGTCTGAAAGCACCCAGAACTGCAATATAACTTTGAATTGAAATCAATAAGCCATAGAAATTTTAGAGGAATGAACTTTCCTATGTAGGATCTTGAACTACCTTGGTCGTGCTTTAATGGAAAAAGCTCTTCAGATACTAGTATTTCACCTGTATTTTCCATTACCTTCTGGGAAAGGGCTCTCCATGGTGCAAGGCCAGCCCAGGCTCATTTATGTAGGACCTGACATGCCACCTCCCTTTTTCTTTCTGGAGTAAGATTCTTTTTAGTGCTATGTCAACTAACATCTTTGTAATGTGTTTACTGTGAATTTTCACTCAGCTTTTTCTTTTATGTCAAGAACTTCAAAGAGGCATTTTCAGACTCGAATATCCATTCAGTTGAGTGTGTTAAAATAGGGTAATTGACATAACAATTTTCTACTTCTATCTCCATGTTTTGCTTTTAGTATAACTACATCTTATAGACTTATCTATTATATTTAGTGTTAAATTTTGTGAAAACTTCCATTTATTAAACATATGTTCTCAGATCATGTGTCTGTCCCTCAAGTATCAGATCCAGAGTGAGTACATTCTTGCTCTGACCCTAGAGTTCACATGGACCACCCATCGGTATTTTGTCTACTTCATCAAGCTTTGTGGAGAAAAAAAATTGCTAGATCCATTAACTGCCACTAAGCAGAGCAGTTGAAGTCTTTTTAAATACAATCCTAGATTTTTGTTACTTTTACTTGCCAGGGTTTGCCCTGTGACCCAGCAGGAGACCTTTTTAAATCAAAACACTTAACCTTCCTCAGGGTCAATTCTATCCTGAAAGAGACTAAATATAGTTGCCAACGGGCAGCTCTACTCAGTACCAATATGTGAGGTAATGATGCTTATCTTCAACTCAGAGCCTACATATTGAGGCATGTAGAATGTGAGGCAGAACACAACGCATTAGGGACCCAAGATACTTCAAGTATGTAGACAGGATCATGCAAAACAAACAAACAAACAAACAAACAAATGCAACATGGGAACAATGTCCCTAGGGTCAGAATGTATTCTTCAATAGATTGTTGGCACTGCACCTTTGATCTCTGATCTTCCTTGGAGACAAGTTTTGGATATTGGAAGGTATCATTTGAGCTCTCTGATATCTAGTTGGGATCCTGCAGAGAAATTCTGAAATCACAGTCAGCTAGAGTGACAGGAAATAAGGCACAATATTGGGGGGTGGATATAAAAGAGGGAGAAAGAATCAGACACACCTATTTTGGGATTTGGGATCCATAACTTTAGGTGGGAGATACCTCAGCTTATCCTCATCCCTTTGTTTCCACCTAATACAGAAGGAAGGGATTCTTTTTGTCTTAGTTACTTTTATATCATTATGATTAAGACAATTTATAAAAGAAGATATTTAATTGGCTTACAGTTTCAGAAGTTTAGGGTCTATGACGGTAGAGGAAAGGCATAGCAATAGTAACAGCTAAGTACTCACAAATTCATCCACAAATTAGGAAGCAAATGGCAAGAGTAACACTGGGAATGGTGAGAGTCTTTGAAACCTAAAAGCCTACAGGAACCAACACACCTCGTTCAACAAGGTTCCTAATCACTTCACAGTTTCACCAACTGGGAACAGAGTATTCAAATATGAGAGCTTATAAGGATCATTCTCATTCAAACCACCACACTATTATTCCAGAGTCTAGGTTGTGGGTCTTTCTAATGTATGTTCTCCCCAAATCAAGACAGAATAAAGAGCACTCAGCAATACAGTGGTTCCTAAAGAGCACCAATGTTGAAAAAGCATCCTATAGTGCACTTCTATAGACATCCCACAACTATCCCCTCTGCTGGTAACTCTCCTTTGTTGATATCCCTGCTAATGCCATCAAGATGAGCCAGAATAGATAAGTAGATAAGCCACTTCCAGGAGAACTTTCTTGCTGCTTGGGAAAGAAACAGGGATAGTCAGGAGACCTCAAGTGAACAGGGCTTAACATGAGTCAGAGAATATCTACTTCAGAGCAACAGCACTGCCTTTTCCATCATGTCCTGATCTGAGGACTGTGGCTACATACAGAATAATAGAAGAGTTACTTATTACACTAGAAGTAGAAGCTGTTCTCATGTCTCTGAATTAGAAGGATTTGGGGTAAAGATGAAATATGCCACCATGTTTTTATCATTTTTTATCCATTGACTTGTTAATACTATAAAGGATGAGGATTGAGCCCTGGATTCTTGCACTTTCTCTGTATTCTGGTTTCCAAAGGGGCAAAGGATGTCACAGAGAAGCCAACCACAGTGTAAATTCTGGAAACACTGATAGGTATGCCTATTTTAGAACAATCATCATTTCCTGCTCATAGGAAAATTGAGACAGGTTTTACTTGTCCCACAACCAATAACTCCCCTATAATTCTCAGAGCATATTTAATGTCCCTGTGGAACTGTGGGGGTAATACACAGGTATTTATGTACTTTATGCTTATGACAACAAGGCATACAGTTAAACTGGATATACTCCATAATCATATGAGAACATTTGCAGGCTAGTGGTACCTGACAACTATTGCCCATCTCTCCTTGATCCTTAATGTTTTCAGAGTGAAATTTCATAGTCCAACTATCGCCTGGGATACAATATCTTCCATTTAATATAGGATAGTAGGATCAGTATCATCTACATTGATTACATTCCTGATATTAAAAATGCTCCTCCACAGTGTAGTCTTTCCAAGTAATTTTCAATGTAGGATGTGTTATAACTGCTCTTTTATCAGAACATCCACTGAATCATCTATCAGTCTGGCTCCAAGTTCTCTTCATGGCTGTCTGTCAATCCCCCCAAACCAACAAAGTCTCCATGAAAATATCTAATTTTCACAGTATTACCACACTCAATGTCCTAGCAGAGAGCCAAGTACCCTTAATAAAAGTGAAGAGAAATTTCTGGCTGTTTCTAAAGAAATAAGTCAAGGGACTGGATGCTGAGATAAGACTTAATAGCATTTTAACCTTTGACCTAATAAAGATTCAGGTATTCTGCCTCATCTTGATGGTATTAGCAGGGATATCAACAAAGGAGAGTTACCAGCAGAGGGGATAGTTGTGGGATGTCTATAGAAGTGCACTATAGGATGCTTTTTCAACATTGGTGCTCTTTAGGAACCACTGTATTGCTGAGTGCTCTTTATTCTGTCTTGGTCCTTCAGGTGTTATTTATGGCTTATTCTTTAGTTTACTCAAACAGCTTACATTGAACAAAAACATCCCTTAATACAGCCATTTTTAGGTCTTTTTAAAATTTAGACTCTATTTTATTGAAATTAGGTTTTTTTCAATGCAATATATTCTGATCATGGTTTCTCTTCCCACATCTCCCAGCTTCTCCCAACCCCACCCCACTGAAATCCACACCCTTTCTTTTTTTCTCTCATTAAAAAACAAACAGGCACCTAAAGTAATAATAGTAGTAGTAAAATAAATACAATAAAATAAAAACAAACCAGAAAAAGACAAAACTAACCAGATAAAAAGAGCCATAGGAAAAGCATAAGAAGCAAGAAGCACATAATCACATACACACATAGACAGACACACACACATTTCATAAAAACACAAAACTGGAAACCATCGTATATAGCCAAAACATTAAAAAGATTTTAAAAAATGATGCCCAGACAAAGAATTAAGAAAAAAATTCCCTCCCTCAAATACCATGAGCATGAATGAGAGTTTATCTTTTTCTCTATCTTTAAAACATGCAAAATCTCTTTCAATAGGGATTGTGATTCAATCATTTATTCCTTTCTATGGATAACTCTGAGTCTCTTTTAGTTGGACTGTTCACTTCCTTATCAGGTATGAGAACTCTATCAGCCCACCATGATTCTGCCTCCTGTGCTATAGTCCAGTTTTCCTAAGGAACATCAGTACCAGCATAGAGGGACAGAACTGCTGAAACAAAAAATGTCATTAACACTGAAAATCACCATAAAGAGATATTTCTGATAACTTCAAATTAAGACTACTTAATGAAAGTAAATAAAACATAAAGCCAATTATACTTTGAGACACAGTCAAAATTCCCCAAGAAGATTAAATTGAGTTACAGCTGATAAGTAAAAAGATCAAACAAGAAAAAATTTACATAAATTTTAATTTGTAAACTAAATAACACAGTGTGTATTTAGAGTGGCAACACAAAGAGTATAAACACAGGTATGAAAATAATTATCACTGGGATGGCAGAATTGTGGTGAGTATAGTTCCTCTTCATTATTTTATTACTTTCTTAAAATGTTCTACAATGCTGTAGTAATTATTTAACATGTAAAAATGTACTCTGAAGAAACTTTGGATGGTATGTATTTTGATATTTTATTGAAAACATTGATTATTTGTGAGTGATAGTGGTATCTATGACTTTTATTTTATATTTATAATATTTATTATAATTTTATTGTAAGAGTGGCATTAAATATTGTTTTAAAATAAAGTATTTTAAATAATATGGTACATTGCATCAATTACACAAAACCTCAGAGAAGCCCACATGTGATGATGTGGTGTTGACATCACCATTCAGGCCCAGCCATAAATTTAGAGTTTACTGAAAGTCACCTTCTGAGCTAGTAGGTAGGTTCAAACCGCTAGCTATTGCATTGCTCCAGAGCCTTACAACTTTCTCTTCAAATCGATCCTGAAGGAAACAGTGACAACATGACTGTGTGGCTGGCTGAGGACTACATGCATACAGATATGTGCTTTGTGTCCCATGTGCTTTTGATGTTCATACCTGAAGGTTGACTTCTGGATAACACATGCTGCCCAAGGACTGCCATTCACATGTCGCTGATCCATGCTTTCCATCTGACAAAATTATTTGTTCTGCTGGAAATTTGGAACTTCCCCCTTATCTAAGAAGATCTAAAATGGATGTACAAGGCATGTGGATTTAATACCCAACCATTTATCCTGTCCTGGTTGGTGATGTCATCATTACATGTGAATTTGTGAGACATGGGGTTTTGTCTCTGGGGCTTTGAGTTTGTGTAATTGATGCAATATACCATATTATTTAACCATCATTGAAGTTGGGAATATCACACACTTGCCATATTTTTGTGTGTCTGTCTATTGAATAATGATTTTTTGTTTGTTTTTAATTAATAATAATTTATATTTATGGTTATTTTGCTTTCATGTATGTCTGTGTGCCACATGCATTCCTGGTGCCATGGAGGCCACAATAATGCTTTAAATCCTTTGTAATTACATCTACAGACAGTCATGAGCCCCCATGTGGATGCTGGCAATCAAATATGAGTTCAGAGACAGTTTCTCATTGTGTATGTTAGCTATCATGCCACACAACATGATTGAACACCTTTCATTTTTCATCCTCCTATACAAGCATCTGTAATGCTGAGAGATTTCACCTAAGCACTCCGCTTGAAGTTTCTATGATTACTAAGTCATATCGAACTGATTTGAAGCAGATTGCAACTACAATTTACGTGGATGCAGCATCCATAGCAATTCAAACTTTCTCCTAATTGAGGTCACACACACACATGCATTTCCTCTTGCTTCAAATACACATAGACAGAAACAAAAGTGGCCAATTTCTGGAGAAAACCATGCTTGATGTGTTCTGCTGTCAGCTGGTGAATTTTATTTTCAGAAGTGGTGTGAGTTTCATTTTTGTTAAAAACATGAAACCAGAAAATTAAACTTTCTGAAGCTCTATATTTGTTAGAAAACAAATGGTAACCCACCGCACACCAATGAATCTGTCATCTACCTGCAAGAGGACAAACTCATGTAAAGGCTTAAAATGTTGAATAGGTATTATGTTTAAAAAATGTGCAGAGGGCCATTCCATTCCAAGGAATGGTGTAAGCTGCTCTGAAAGAGATCTGTCTACAATGTTTGAAGTAAGATAAGAAATCATATATTCATTGTCTGAACCAACTCTGATACTGTGGAGGTCCTGAGAGATCTTTGAGAAAAGAGACAATACTCTTGTCTTCAGATCTAGTGGTCTATTGTGATCCATATGAAAAAGACAATACATAAAGGCAGCATGACAGCTGAGATCGTGCACACACAAAACTTTAGAAAATTAAATGTATGGTTTCCATGGCAATGGTAACCTTGCCATACTGTGCATTACAGTAATCAGTACAGTAAATGCTGTAGCTACAATTGTAAGATATTTAGGGCTATCACTCTTTAGTTCCTATTGTTTGCAATACTTTTCTGAAAAAATATCATTTGGGACTCTTAAATCTTTTTCTCTATTGTTTTTGAATATTACTGGCAAGCTCGAGAAAACTACTTCAAGGACTGAAAGGGAGGCTTAGAAAAAAATAGTTTTCCTTTTCAACCATTGTGTGTCACTGTAATAGAAACCCAAGACTGAGTAATTTACAAAGAAAGCTATTTCAATAGTTCTGGACCCTAAGAAGTCTAGTTTTAAGGTTGCTGAATCTGGTCAGAGCATTTTTTCTTTCTTGTCCCACAGCAGAAGAAAAAAGACATGAGGGAGTATGCAAAAGACTAAGAAGAATTCCAACTACAGGACTAAGGACTGAGTTTTTAAAATATGCTTATGGATATCATTCAGGCCATAGCTGTGCACTGTAGAGACATGGACCAATGTGGCTTTCATTCAAGGGTTCTCATTGGGAGCTTAGAGAAGTAGGCATGGGTTCTGTTGTTACGCGATGGCCAAGAGGCAGTCACAGCAGCTTGTCTGCAGAGTTGTGAATGGTGGAGTCAGGGTGAGGATCTCTAAGAGGTTGTGTCTGTTCTAAAGACCAAGGTCATTAGGAGGCTGCTGTGTCAGGTCAATATTTGGATCAATAAACTAAGGAAGGGGAAGAAAGAAAAACCTGTGTCAAGGTTGTTTCCAAATTTCCTATAGGAGAGAATTAAATCTATATTTGAAATAGATGCCCAGACTCATGAAATCAGAGGAATCCACCACAGCATCTGATAAAATGTCTGTCCTTTTGCAAATGGTGTTAATGGTCAGGTCAAAATTGACTTGGTCCAGGAAAAGCCATGAGGAGGAATCTAAATTAAAGAAAAGACGTGAGTAGCAACGAGTCTGGGAAGGTGAAGAATAAAACTGTGATAGAGTGTGACCTTTCTGTGTGTTCAGTCTCCTTTTAAACTGGGAGCAAGCTCAGGATTCTGAACTAGGGTGGCGTGATGAGAGAATGGAGACCGCCTGGCTAGGTCTGCCTTCCAGTCATGGTAATTCAGAGGCTAGTCATGTGTTGTCCATGCTGAACCAGTATTATCATCATTGTGTCTCTCAAATTTTTGAAAGATGTTGTGAGACTAAGGTCTTAAAAGGCTCAGATCAGTCACTCNAGGAAGTCCCTCTCATTTACGTCTTTCTGCACATGCTGTACACTCAAAAGGGTCCTTTTCCAGCACCGTGGGGCTCTTACAGATGCAGCCCAAAGAGAAACCAAACATTTACATTACAACTGTGTTCCTATTCTCTTATTTGGTTCCTAGAAAGTTAGTAATATCAAGTATTCAATCCCCATTATTTGTCTTTGAAGTAGAGGTTAACTTCTTATTCCATTCTCACTAGTCAGCTTATTGCCCTTGTTGCCATTGGTCTAGGACAGTTATATCAAATTCTCTTTTCCTCATTTACTGGGACATGCATGAATGCACTCAAGGAGATAGGGGCCAAAGCAGGCTGTCTGGCTCGGTACTTATTTTAAATTATTTGCTTGTTTGAACAGGACTGTTCCGATTCAGAATGGTGCTAATTTAGCTCACCCAAGTGGCTGTCAGTGGCTGATGAAGAACAGTCAAATACTGAATTTTTTTCTGTTACAACCTGGCTTTTGAAAAGAGCCCAGAAATAGCCTGTCAAAAATCTGTAGAGTTTTATCAGTGAATGTGGATGTGCTTGAGCATCCCTTCCTGACATCAACAAATGGGAGCTCATCTCAGCATCTGCAAAGTTAAAACTACCATGTTAGAAGTGGAACTCAGTTCCACCTTCAACTAGTATAACAAGGTGAATTAATATCCATGCTGACAGATCAGCCACAGGCAAGTAATTGTATCTCAGAATCCTCAGAATAGCCAGTTCTTTACAATGCTCCTGTAATTTTCAGCTCCTTGTGCCCAATTCCAGCAAATAAAGATTTTGGTATCAGAAAGGTATCTCATACTGACCAGAATGTGGTTTGAATTGACCTATTGGTAGTTCCGGCAGTTACGTAGCATCAATTTCAACACTGTTAATACTTGTTTTAATTCAGGGCAGAGCCGACTAAGTCTTTATGATGAGAAAGCAGTGCTGTCCACGAAAACTTACAGTATACAGATAAATCTGACCAGCTGCTTGGTAATGAGGAATGTGGTTGTGCTGAAGAACTGTAGTACCTGTTCCCTGGAGGCTTTTAAAGTAGAGTGTCCTTCTCTGCTTGGACAGCTTATGTGAAGCCACTCTCTAAGAGGAGACAGGATGGGCTAAGCCCTAGGCATCCTCTCCAACAGTGGTCTTCCCTGATAAACCTAACTAGTGTTGCCTTCCCTCAGGGGTCTTTTGGGTGAACTGCAGTAAGCAACACTTATGGAGATCCCAGAAATGGAATCTCTTTCCACTGAGTATTGTTTGGCTGACAGCCCTACCTCCTATGGGACTTTTCAGTAACCTTGACAATCGAGAGAATTCTTGTGAGCTTTTCCCAGTCACAGGGACCTGGCCTTTGGCAGTGTATTTTTCTTATTAAATGGCTCAGCATATTAAATATTGTCTTATCTCAAAAAGAATAGTATGATAACCCTCTTCTTATCTGACTCTAACAGAAAAAATTCATTATGTAATCGTTAGTAATTTTTTTCTATTAAGGGAATAGAAAATGAGAATTATGCCAGCATCTCAGAGAACATCTTCTTCTGCTAAAGTGTGAGAAGTAAATGAAAGCTGAACTGAAAATGTGGTCCTCATCTCGACTGTGCCTCTTACTGCTTTGAGTCTCTGAGAGAACTGCAGATTTGGTCACTCGCACACGCTGTTTGCGATTGCTCTAATTTGTATATGAAATGTCCTCCGGAAGGCTGATATATTAAAGCCTTGGTCCAAGGCAGTGGATGGAGGGGCGACTGACACAGAACCCTATAATGCTAAAATCATGCACTGGTGATTGTTTTTCTGCTGCTTATTTATTTGTGGATTTGTCTCCAAAAATTCAACATTTTCTCTTTTGACTGAGACAAGCCTACTAAGCAATGAAGTAAGCTGGCAAAATCTGTTATCTTTGGACAAGTTGGGCCAGCCATTGAGACACTGAGTTGTTGCCATTTTGTAGCACCTACTTCCTGTGTCATAGAAAAATCACTAAGAGAAAAAACTGGTAGAGGAACTGCGTGATAGATTAATAAGCCAGTCATTTAACGTTAGCTATGTCAATTTAAGTATATTTATTAGCAACACACAGAGAGGCTACACTGTTAGTTTTAAACCCATGTTCATCAATGAATTCTAGGTTCTGGACATAGATTCATAATTACTGGTATATAAATAAAATTTATAGCCTACGTCAAAATATATGAAAATGGAAATGTTGAAGGAAGACAGTAGGGCTGGACTCACACTCAGGATAGAGGGATATAAATAGAAACACATGGAAAATAATAAAAATAAGAGTCAGGTTAAGGGGATGGCAACCAGAAGAAGAAAGTCCTTTCTAGATTAAGCACTCATAATCTGAATGTTAATCATTTGCAACCAATCAAGGAAGCCCTGAAAACTGATCACTGGCTTTATCTGGTAAATATGAGAAGAGTTGAATTCTGTTGAGGATAAGGAATTGGATTAAATTAATGTCTACCTATAGGGAAAAATCATCCTTTAAGAATGGCAGAAAAATAACATCGAATATCCAGATCTTGGAATAGAAAAATCAAATACTGAAATCTCAATTTTGTTTTTCACCCACTGTTTCAAGAGCACAATACCATTCAAAACCAGATCTGCCACTGAGACACAAGACACACAGCCTTTCTAGTTTGATTCTTTAAAATTCTGTTCCTGTGGCTTACCATATTTTCTCAGATTCCCTCATCTTCGTAATGGAAGCATTATTTTTTCCTATTTCATTCCTTTCCTTTTTATATGGTTTCTCACCAACTTCCTACAGTCTGAATTCCCACTGGTTTCTCCACATATATTCCTGGCTGAGCTACAGATAACTATGATCAGTGTCTCTCNAACCATAATATTACATTTGTGGCTATTTTATTGTAAATTTACTCTAAATTTGTTACTGTTATGAATCATAATGTAAATATTTTTTGTAGATAAAAGTTTTCCAAAGGGGTTAGGTCCCACAGGTTGAGAACCATTGCTCTATGATCATAATAGTTGCCCAGCTTGATATGGTATGCCCACATGGATGCCCTCAAGCAACTCTCAATCTGGTTCTTTATACTGATTTCCTTTGATATGTCATTGGACACAAATGAAGAAGAATTGGGCCCAGTCCCCACTGCCACTAAGACACACAAGTTGAATCATTATTAAGTCTGAGGATGACGAGTCCAGAAATCAAAAAGAACTCTCCCTACATATAGAATGATAGTAACAAAGCCATGGGAGGAATAGGGAAACTCCAACTACAACGTGGATTTTTGTGTGTGTGAATTCCAGCTTCATTCCCATTCCACTTGGCTCTATGAATCACTAAATATGACATTCTTAGTCTGACGCATTTTCTCCTGGAGTTTCTGCGTGAAGGTAGAAACAATCTGACTGGTGATAACACTCAGGTTAAATGGTTACATCAAGCCATTTAGATGCCAAACAAGAATTGTGGCCCATTTATAAGACATAAACAGCACAAAAACAAATATGAAAACACACCCAGAAAGTAAATTTAAGGCACTGCAAAAAAGTAATATCTGAATAAGCAATTTACATTATGAACTGAAAGTTGTACATACTTATGATCCCATCACTGGAAAGATAGAAACTGAAGTGCCCCATGTTGGAGACTAGCCTGTAATATGTATAAGACCCTTGCCTCAACAACAAACAAAACAATGAAAACAGGACTAGGAAAATAAGAATTGCAGAAGAGGATGATCAGGAAAAAAAGAAAGAGTATGAAGGAAAAAAAGGAATATAGAAATAAATAAGAAAAAAACCCAAATTCTTAAATTCTAAAATATTGCTATAGAAAGAAAAAACTTAAGGATTAGATAGATGGCATAATTAAGATCCTTGGGAAGAATATAATTTTCAAGACAAGTATTTGTGACAAAAACAAAAGAGGAACATTAAAAAATAAAATAGCCTATTTGGAAGATGCTTATAAAAATATTAGCATCTACCTGAGTTTTGTATGCTGCATATGTATCAATGTGTAGAAAGTACATAACCCATCAAGGAACTCTTTTAGAAAAAATACTTGTGGTGCATTTCCCTTTTAGATTGAAAGGGGGAGCAGGGTGAAGAACCCAGAGCCTGTCCCTGTATCTGTACAGTGGATAATGGAATCACAAAAGCAACAGCAGCAAGAAAGCGCTCCCAAGTACGTTCTGGCCCAGTGTAAAAATAACCATTATCTGAAGCTAAAAATTCCATTTTATTTTGAGAAAGCACAGGTGGTGGTAAAGTTAAAAGAAAAACTAGAAACATGGTAAAAATAGTCTCTTCAAGCATGCAGATGGAGAGAAGAAAGTAGAGAGAGATGTAAACATTTTAAAAGGTTTTTAAAATAATAAGCAAAAAAAAACATCATCCAGCAGATCAAACAAGTGGATGTTATGAGCTCACTTCACAAAGTCCAAAGGGCCAGTAAATCAATAATGAAGTATTTTTCAAAGACACAGAGACTATTTTCAGAGCAATAAATTGATACTTTTTAATCACAAAATTGTTAAAATTTGAAAATAATATTGACCACCAGGTTTTACCCTGTATAGAATTGCAGTATGAGGGTGTTGAAGAGGCTTTCATCTCAGACCCCGTAGGAAACCTGAAGAGAAGAGAATGTGTCAAGGAATGGCTCATCTACCAAGAACATTAAGAGTTAGGTTTTTGGAATCTTCTCCAATCTTCTAGACATCTCCTGAGACTTTCTCTTCACAGGTAAGATTCTGAAGGTTTGCGCTGTAGGTATCAGATCTACTACCTCCCAGAAGGCACTCCCATTCCTCAAGCAGTGACTCCACCACACCCATGATTCCTGTTCCTGAGTGAAGCATTATTTAAGGAACCAGGAAGCTGCTTCTCAGTGTTTCAGTTCTTGACCACTCTAGCTACTTAACATGCTTGATCACATCCTTTTTCTGTGGCTTCAGAATTAGTAAGCTCTTTCTTGCTTCCTGTAACATCTGCAGTTAATCAGGGCAGAAGGGAAGAGATGCTGATGGGGCACTTACTAAAACAGTTGAATAACCGGGTGACCTCTATACTAATTGGGAAGGTGCAGCAGGAGTGTGTAAGGGTTCTACTGCTCAGAAAGTCAGTGGTGGCTGTCTAAACAAAGCCTTCACCCTTTCCTTGAACCACCTTGGCTTTGATGACTACAGAAATGGTTTCACCACAGAAGAAATACAGTGATAGCCTGACTTGCTTAGTTCTTGTGTGACCAGCATTGCAAGGAGCAACAGCCTGAAGATGGATAGAGAAAACAAGTTGTTTTTTTTTCTAGATCACAAGAGTCCCTTCTGTACATGAGAGGGAACATGGCCCTGCAGAGGACATCTGTATGTAGATAAACCTCCCGTTGTTGTCTTGATGTTGCAAATTTTGGGAATGGAAAAGAACTTTGTTGACCTGGTTTAAGCGTCCCCTTCCTTCGCAATCATATCTTCTCCCTTCATAATCATACTCCATTCTGCCTTACACCCTCTGTATTCCAGGGGGCTCTGTAAATATCAGCTCTAACCCCTATTCCTTAATTGTGTAGATTGCCTGAAGACAAATTATTCATTTGTATATAAATTGCAAACTTCTTACAAGTAAAAAACATAGCATCTGTCATCTCTAGTCACAAGCTCATGTCTGAACAGTATGCTCTGAATAATTATCATATCCCAGGTACATGTGGCCAAGATGAGAAGGACACAAAGCAGTACACGGATCTGCAATAACTACAGACCTAGTGAGCATGCCAATAAAAATTAAAAAAATTATTTTAAACAATGAAGTGGCACAGCGATCCACAAAATTATAAGACAAGCCACTTACCTCCCACTTTATTGGAATGGTCTCTAGATGTGAATAATTCTCCTATCAAATGACTGCTTTACAGAATTAACTAATATTTACAGTTTCGTCAAGTGCTGAATGGTTTGTTAGTGACAGATCTCACCTACTCAACAATCTCATCATATACAGTTAGCTTAGAGCTCTTGGACAAAAATGACACATGAAAACACACATAGCTGAAGTATTGCTTCTGTCACTGATTGAACCCCAAAGTCAGTGGGAAATCTTGAGAAATATTGGACTCTTTATTCCCCAAAGAGCATACACTTAAATAAGAGTTGAAATATAAAAGAAGATTGCACAATGTAGCTAGTGTTTCCAAATCTGCAATATTAAATTTCAAGAAACAAGGAGGATAAATTAAAATTTTCCAAATAATTGGTAAATCTTTATGACATTCACATGCATGCTTATATTATATTTCGGTAATGTTTACATTGTAAACACTTTCATACCTTCCGTCATCTCTCATCCTTTCTTTTTCCTTCCCCATTCCTAGTAGTTCCCTGTTGCTATCATTTGTTCTAGTTTGATAAGCATCATTACCAAAAGCCGCTGGTGGAGGAAAGGGATGATTTCCTTCTGCTTTCAGGTCCTACTCTTTTATTGAGGGAAGTCAGAAAAGAAACTCAAGCAGAACCTAGAGTCAGGAACCAGAACAGAGACCATGGGGAGATAGAACACTGATCACTGACTGGTTTTTCTTGCCCAGATCACTTAGTTTGCTTTTTTTTTTCTTATAAAGGAAAACATTTAATTGAGGTGGCTTACATTTTTTGATGTTTAGTCCATTATCATGGTGGCATACAGGCAGATTTGTTGCTGGAGAAGCAGCCGAGTGTCCTACATCTGGGCTTGCAGGCATCAGGCAATGGTCTGTCTCACTGGTCATGGCTTGAGCATATGTGGGACTTTAACGCCCACCCCCACAGTGACACACTTCCTCCAGTGAGACCACACCTACTCCAACAAGGCCATACCTCCTAATAGTGCCACTCCCTTTGGGGGCCATTTTCTTTCATACTAACTCATTCTACTTCCTGGCCCCCAAAGACTTGTAGCCATATCATAATGCAAAAATACATCCAGTCCAACTTCAAAAGTCTCCATAGTGTATAACAGTCTCAGATTTATTTAAAAGTCTGAAGTTCAAAATCCCTTCTGAGATTCATGCAATATTTTAACTGTAATCCCCTATAAAATCAAAATCCAAAAACAGATCACATACTTCCAGCATATAATGGCACAGGTTATACATTTCCATTCCACAGCATAGGGAAAGGAACATAGTGAGGAAATACTTGACCAAAGCGAGACTGAAAACCAGCTGAGCAAACTCCAAACTCTTCATATCCCCGTCTGATGTCAAAGCACTCTTCAGATCTCCATCTCCTTTCAGCTTTTTTGACTGAAACATATTTCTTTCTCTTGGACTGGTTCCACTCCCTGTTAGCAGCTCTCCTCAGCAGGTATCCCTTGACTCAGGCATCTCTAACATTTTAGAGTCTCCAAGGCAATCCAGGCTTCAACTTCACAGCTTCAAGTAATGCCTTCTCTAGGCCTCCATTCAGGAACTCCCCTGACACATGCCTGGCCTTAGTGACTTTCCTTAGGTGGGAAGTTTCTATAAAGCCTTTCTTCTGTCCTTGACTCCAAAGCCAGAACCATGTGACTGAAGCTACTAAGTTCTGCTGCTTGCTGGGGCTGGAACACGGCTCCCTTGTTCAAGTACATCTTCACCAGCTTTCTGTTTCCATGCCTTCCTTCACTGCCTAAGCATGGCAGTTCTGGAACTTGACTGCAGACTAGGCTGGCCTCAAACTAAGAGATCTGCCAGCCTCTGCTTTCTGAGTCCTGAGATTACAGGCATGTACCACCACACCTGCCTCTAAGCTTTTCTTTAATTCCTTTCACAAGTTGGAAATTTAGCTGGATTGGATCTTGCCCTGAAGTCACCTCTCCCTTTATTCCATTTCTTAATCTGTTTATCTCCTTGAACCCAGGATTTATCTGTATTTTACTTTCTGATACCCCTTTTCTCAATCTGTACATTTTATGTCTTTATTTGCTCAGCCTGTTCCTTTTCATTATAAATCTTCTTCAGAGCTAACAATAACAACCACATAACAGAGTTAATACTAGGGTACTTTAAGATTTCTTCTGCCAAAGGAATTAATCCAAAACTCTTCACTTTAGCCTTAGGCAGATTTTATAGACAAGGGCAAAAAGCAACCACACTCTTTACCAAAATGTCACAAGACTTGTCTCTAGGCTACATACTATCATTCTCCTCTGAAAGCTCTTAATCTAGGCACCCACAGTTTAAATTAAACTAAGCACCACTGTCTTCCATGTTCTACCAGGATGGCCCATTAAGCAGCACTTAAATGGCTCAACTGCTTTTCTAATCCACAGTTCCAAGGTGTATAGGCAGAGGCTGCTCATTCAATCCCAGCTGCCCAAACCAGAAAGGTTCCAGAAGGCTCCCATAGGCATCTTTCTCTTTCTGTGGCTACATGGCATCTGCATATATATATATATATTCAACTCAGAATAACATGTCCATAGTGGTACCATCCACAGTAGGCTTAGCCATCTCACATCAATTATTAATGAAGAAACTGTCCAAATACTCAAGTTCACAGGTCAATCTGATGGATATATTTTTCCACTCGAGTTTCCCTTTTCCTAGATGACTTTAGCTTTTGTTTCATTGACAAAACCCCAGTCAGCAGTTTCCTCCTCTGCTTGTCTCCAACCTTCGCATATGAAGAAAAATCATGATTCTTATTACTATAGGACCGATTTATTTCACTTAGAATGATGACCCCCCCACTTCCATCTATTTTCTTTCAAAGAATGTAATTTTATTCTTATTTACATTTAAGTACAGTGCTATATGCCACACTTTATCACTCATCTATGGAAATCGTATAATTCATATTCAGTTCTTGTAAGAGTTTTCACAACAAACATTGTATGCAGGCTCTCTGAAGTAAATATTTTTTTTCTTTTGTTTGAGGTTAGAGACTCAGGAGTGGTATGGTTGGTACATTAGTTAGGGTTACTATTACTACGATGAAACACTATGGCCAAAAGAGGAGAACAGGGTTTATTTTGCTTAGATATCTTAATTCACAGTTCACTGAAGGTAGTTAAGGCAAAAACTCAAACAAAGCAAGAACCTAGGGTAAGAGATGCTACAGAGGCCGGGCATGGGTGTTGCTTACTGACTCGTTCTTCATGACTTGCTCAGCCTATTTGCTTATAGAACCCAACACAACCAGCCCAGGTGTGGACCCAGTTCATCAATCACAATAAAGAAATGTCCTACAGGCTTGTCTGCCTACAGCCTGATCTGATGAAGACTTTTTTTTTTCAGTTGAGGTTTCCTTTGCTCAGATGACTTTATCTTGTTTCATGTTGACATAAAACTAACCAAACAGCTGGAATGTAAGGAAATTATATTTCTAATTTTAATGTATTATTATTCATAGGAGTATTAGTATGTTTGTTTTGTGGTGAGAGTGTTATGGGAGGTGACATTGCATATTTATGGAGATCTTTGCACAATTTTGTTGAGTTGGTTCTTTCCCACAATAAGTGGGTTTAGGGAAGCGAACTTGGGTTGCTTCTTTTGCCAGGCCTGACCTGACGAGTGGCAAATTCCACTACTCTTTTCAATTTTTTAAGGAGCCTTGATACTGATATTCATATTTTCTAGACAATTGATAATTGTAATCAACAATATATAAACCTTGTAATCAACAATATATAAAGATCACCTTTTCCCCTGCATTGTCATTAGAATGTTTTTATTGTTTATTTTACTTATTTTAACTGTTCTGGTTGGGATAAGATGGAATCTCAGTTTAGTTTTTAGTTACATTTCCCTAATGGCTAGAGATTTTGCACATTTTCCTTGTACTTAAAGGCCATTTGCACTGCATTTAAAATGTCATTTATATTGTTGATTTTATCTTTTGTTGTTATTTCTTAAGGATTTATTTAATTTTATATTTTTTTATGTATGTGTGTTTTGTCTGCATGTATGTAAATGTGCCACATGTGCCCCTGGTGCCCTCCAGTGCCAGAAGAATGCTCCATATCCCCTGGAATGAGAGTTATAGAAGGTTGTAAGCAACCATGTCAGTATTAGTAACTGGACCTGTGTAGTCTACAAGAACAATAAGTTCTCTTAGTCCCTGCACTAACTCCCCAATCCCAATTCTGTGAATTCTTTATATAGACTAGCTACTAATAATCTGTTGATCAACTGAACATGGCATAACAAGATGCAGGAAATAAGAGGCACAAACCCTCATATCAAGCTGGATGAGATAACTCAATAGGAAGAAAGGGATCCCAAGAGCAGGTGAAGAGTCAGAGATACCCTCACTCCCAGTGTTGATACAATCCCATTTATCAAATCTTGACTTAAAAATAAAAACAGTAAACCTCAATGTGTTAACTGTCATATCCCATTGTAGTGAGCCTTGTTTCATAATTGATGTTTTAGATGTATGTGATTTCTTTCATTTATATTCAAGCTTTTCATAACTGATCTCTGTATTGTTACGGCATATGTTGCTTCATATGAGTACTCCATAGTATATTTTACTACTGTAGTTTTGCTTACAAAATCAGCACATGTTTCTGTCATGGTTCACAGAGATTTTAACTTTAATCTTTGATTTCTCATATTTTCCCACTCTTCCTTTTGAATGGTTGTTAATAGATCCTTTGAAGATAGTAATGTCTTTTTGTTGTTTGTTAAGCTTGAATTTCACTAATGCATATTAGTTATAAATAATAATTAATTTACTATCACATTCTCACATCTATGGAGAATATGTTTCATATTCTATATTCATATATAGTATATAACAATGTCATATTATATATCAATGTATATGTATATTTAAAATTAATATACACCCCTGTTACCTTATTTTTTCTCCCAGAATCAGAAAATGATTTTTTTACAAGATGTATAATTATAGAAGCATGCCAAGCGTGCAAAAAGTGCCAAGAGTGAAATTCCACACTTTGATTTCATCAAATCAAAAATTATAGCCTAAACCCAGAAAGACAATCATCGCACATACTCACTTAAAAGTGGTTTTTAAACATAAGCAAAGAAAACCAGCCCACAAATAACAATCTTAGAGAACTTAGACAACAATGAGGACCCTAAGAGAGACATACATAGATCTAATCT
>LOJH01025549.1:0-15456 GCA_001685095.1 Ellobius talpinus
GAGGGAGTGGGCATGGCTTGTCTCTTAAAGAGACAGAACAACCATTACACATGTGACTTCTCCTTGTGATTGTATACAACTTGAACTCCTAAGAATTTTACTCGTGTGACTTTTCTTAACCCTCAGAGTACAGATTGTTTGATGTTCTGAATAAAAAATAGGCTATCGCATGAGACTTCAGTCTGTCTTATTTATCAGCTCCATCCTCTTAAGGTCTCACTACCTCTGGAGTGGTGACATTGGGCTACAGAGTGAGCTCCAGAACACCTAGAGCTACATAGTGAAACTATTTCTCAAAAAGACAAGAATAAATAAATAATCAAATAAGGCAAAGATGCGTTTGAGGAAGATACTCAATGTCAACATCTATGAGAAAAGCTGTGGCTCTAACATGACCCCTTTTCTAACTTGGTCTCTTAAAGGCTATTGGCTGAAGGGGATCTAACATGCTCTTCTGGCCTCGTCAGAGACTGGCATACAGAAAATAAAATAATTAAAAAATTAATGTCTTAGCCAGGCGGTGGTGGCACACACCTTTTATCCCAGCACTTGGGAAGCAGAGGCAGACGGATCTTTGTAAGTTTGAGGCCAGCTTGGTCTACAGAGCAAGTTCCAGGACAGCCAGGGCTGTTACACAGAGAAACCCTGTCTCTAAAAAATAAAAACAAACAAACAAAAGTTTTATTTTTTTAATTTTTTTAAAAAGAACTTACTGTTGATTTCAACTAATGTCTACAGCTCAGGGTCCCCTGCTAGCTTCTGTAGGTGGTTAGGTCACTTTGGGGTAGTTAACCAACCCCACAAAGAGGCCATTGACATATGCAGACAGGTTGCACATGGACTGACTTCCTGCTTTCTGTAGTTTTGAATACCCTTGCTCTACTGACCCCCTGCTCAGCTCCTTCCCTGTTACCTCATTCTTGCCCTAAAATATTCAGCAACCCCTACACAAACTGAATTTCAGCTGCTGGAATTTTCCCTCTTGCAATAATCTCTTACAGATTAAAATCTGTCTCTATTAGTTTGTGTATTTCCATGCTTGTCTTTGAGAACAGAGACCTAGAATTCTGCTGCTCCTCACAGAGATCCTCCTGCCTCTGCCTCTGGAATGCTGTGCTAAAGTTACTTGCAGCCACATTCTGCCAAGAGCAGAAGTTTCTTTTTTTAATATTAATTATTTTATACTATAGCATAAGAAGCCCAGCTCTTACTAAGAGCCCTGAGTCACTGGGCTGGGGCTCTGAGCAGGGCAAGATCAATGCCACTGTAGACTGGCTCTGGGGACCATTGTGGGAGCGTAGGTCAGGTGTTAGCACAAAGGGAGGGCTGGAGCCTTGGTAAGAGGTGGGGCTCCGCGAGACTGAAACCCAGCAGTGAAAGCCACCAAGGAGGAAGAAGCCAGCACCACCAATGTCACAACAACTATGTGGCTCTGTCTTCACCTCTGGCTGATGTCAAGCCCTAAAGACAAGGCTGGCTCCCCACTGGGCTGAAGCATCTCAGCAACCCAGAAGGGAACTAAAAAAGGCTGCGACAAGCAGCTGATCCTGTCCAGGGCAGTGTCAATTGTGAGGCAATTCCAGCCCCAGGTCCTCTCAGTTGGTAGAGTTGTGCTGTAGGACTTGATGAGGAGCAAAGAGCTTTCTCACAGCTGAGGCCTCTCCAGGCTGTCCCAGCACCGGGAAGTTCTCTTTGTTGTCCGGCCTGGCAGGCTGCACCGGGGACTTCTTAAAGTAGCATAGGCGGCACACGGAGTGGTACTTGTCTGTGCCACCTATCACCTCCACCTCCTCCATACCAAGCCTCTTGGTGTAGGCAGCTTCTCGGAAGCACTCCATACACACGGCAGTCAGCTTCACCATGCTCTCGGCCGGGGGCACCAGGTTCAAGATGCTGCCGAAAGCCTTTCTCTGGAAGGCTCCATCTAGTGCTGCCACAATCACTGTCTTGCCTGCATTCGACATCAGTTCACAGAATTCCACGATGTCAGGGAAAAACTGCCCTTCGTCGATGTCACTGACAGCCACACCCAGGGCCTCCTGGACCACATCCCAGAGCAGGCTGGCCGGCAGTGCGTCCATGGTGTTCCTTTTTCCTGAGAACATGGGCCCGAGGATCACCTGGATCTGTCCCCGGGTCTTGCTGGGGGAGACGGGCAGCACGGTGGGCAGGCAGATTGATGTAACTCATGGCAGCTGTGCAAGCAACTCTTAATTTCCGGGGTCCGAGAATGAGCAGAAGTTTCAAACGGAAAACATTAATATTTGTGCACAAATAAGTATTTTCTTCTAATAGAACAATCATTAAGATTGTTGCTAATTTTGCAAAAAAAAAAACCTCAAAGAGCTCTATCAACTGATAGGAAATGGTAAATTGTTTCATCTCTCAGCTTTAGCAAATTCTTGGTTTTTCAAGTCAGGGTTTCACTGGGTAGCGTTGGAGCCTGTCCTGGAACTTGCTTTGCTCTGTAGACCAAGCTGATTTCAAACTTACAGAGATGTACCTGCCTCTCAAGTGCTACCACAGCTTCCACCGGGCCAGCTTTTGGAAAGTCGCTTCCAAACATTTGCAACTAAATATCCGAGCTGACTGCTGCCACTTGAGGAACACTGTATAAGTGCAAAAGTCTCTGCCATGCAGAAAGCAGCCCTGTAGAAAATGTATCCTTCTGAAAAACAGAAACCCACCCGAGATTTTGGAAGGCCCAGTTTTCAGGAACTTGACTTACAGAAGGTTCTTGAGCATGTGATTGAACTATTTCCTTTGTGTATTTTCTCTTAAGGTCTTTCTCAGAAAGACGTATATGTCATTGAGCTGAGTGTTTGTGGGAGAAGGTCTGTGGCCTCCGGATCAGAACAGAAATGGGACTAGGAGGCTGAGAAAACACTGGAAGTTTAGAGCTAACAGCCTTGGTGGCTCTCCAGATCCTCTCTCATCTGTTTCTAAAGACCTTTGTGGTTCGGGTTCGCTATAGTGTAGATTGATCGCCACCTAGAGGTTTATTGTTGCCAGAGCAACTTCACTTTCAAAGGCCTCTGGCAGTGAGCCACAACCTTCCCAGAGCCCCCCAACACTGAGCATGCCTAAAGAGCAAAAGTAATGGTCTATGCGACAGTTATTATGGTGTTTATCACTTTCATCTTGAATTTTGTTGAGGTAAAACAGCAAAATTAGAACACTTAAGACTGTATTTACCCTGAAAATAATGCATAAAGAAATGCTGCCAGGCATGGGGCTCAGGCCTGTAATTCTAGAGTCAGGTGGATGTCTGTGAGTTCGAGGCCATTCTGTAGATCTACATAACAATATCCAATTTAGCCAAAACTACACAGTAAGACCCTGTTTTCAAAGGATGTGTGTGTGAGAGTCAGAGAAAGAAATACCATTTTTCATCTTATATTAGCAAAAACTATATATTGTATGAGCCTAATGGAGGCCATAGAGGAGGCCTGGCTTGAAAGCATTCTCAGTGGGATACGAATGATGGCTACAACCTTTGCCTTTGTTGCCTCAGCCCCTGAAATGCTGGAATTACAAGTGTGAGTCCTCACAGAGGACAAAATTTTGCCTACTATGATGTTTATACATATATATGTATAATTCAGTAATTCCATGATTAGGAATCTATCCTACAGAAATACATTTTTAAAAAGAAGAAAAGAATGAAAGAAAGAAAAAGAAAGAAACTAGCTTTGGTCAAGTGTGATAGTTTACATCTATAATCCCAAAATTTAGGAGACTGAGGCAGAAGGATTGGATTTGAGTCAAGCCTAGCCTACTTATCAAAGTACTGTCTCAAAAATATTTATCAATATATAAGGATATCTGTACTGAAATTTTGATATTAGTTGTAGCAAAAAAAAAAGTAAGCTGGTGATGGCAAACACCTATAATCCCAGCACTTGGAAAGCAGATGAAGGTGAATCTCCGAGTTTGAGGCCAGCCTGGTCTACATAGTGAGTTCCAGGGTAGCCAGGGTTGCATAGTGAGACTCTGTCATGAAAACAAACAGACAAACAAACAAAACAAAACAAAAAGAACAAAAGAAAGATCACAGAGCTGGTAATGGGATGGGACAGAGATTATTGTAGTTGAACACCTCTGTTGATAAAAACTAAAACTCCCTTTAAATAGATTTTCTCCCCAAAAAAGGTGTTCAAAATACTATACACTTTAAACATTTGTCACGCTCTTCCCTTAAAATTACTATTTATTTAATTTATTGTTATTAGTTTTGAGAAGGACATGTGACCACTTAGTTATCTTTCTCTTCCTACTAGCTATGATTTTAATCTGAGACCAAATCTTTCTTCGTTCTCAGGAGTTAAAAGGAGAAAACATGTGTTTAGGTGCTGCAGATTTGTAACCACGTCTCTCCTACAGAAAATACTACGTATCTTCCTGGTCCAACCTGAAGGGAATATCCAATCCGCATAGAACACTGAAGTCCAGTGGCACCAAGAACGCCATCAGGACAAAGTGGGCTTTGGAGAAGCTACACACAGCTCTGTGTCCCACCACACGATCCCAGACAACCAACCACTACTTCCCCTGCAGGGGGTGGGAGGGGTTATTCTTAAGTAGCATTGGCTGGCCTACTTCTCCTGCACGTCTTTGCTTACTTCTGTGATCTGAAACGTGGCCACTACGGCAATATTTGTTATCTGTCTATAATATAACTCTAGATAGTCTGAAAATATGACGATCTCTAAGGAATTTATAAAAATGAAAATCCCAAATGTGTTAGTGTAAACCAGTGTTTCTCAACCTGTGGGTCGCGACCCCTTTGGAAGACTTCTGTCTCCAAAAATATTGACATTAAGACTCATTACGGTAACAAAATTACGGTTATGAAGTTGCAATAAAAATAATTTTATGGCTGGGGTCACCATCACATGAGGACCTTTAGGATCGCAGCATTGGGAAGGTTGTGAACCACCGGTGTAAATAAACGACATGGGATACATAAGCTTTCAGATCTTTAAGAAATGATTCTCATAATGTGGAGAGTGCTAAGAAAGGATACGGAGTACAGGAACCACATTCCGGAGCCCTAACTCTGAGCCCTAAGCGAGGACTGACTTTTGAGATTCTTCTCACCAATTTGCAATAGTAACTTTCTTATAAGATTTTCAGTTACACTGAGTATACCAAAGAAATCCAGACTCTGGCACATGAAAATATGTGGTCCACCCGCCCCCAAAAGTTATTGTTAAGAAGGCATGATTTTCTTACTACAACTCTTATTTCCAAATAATAACTTTTTCATCTCGATTTTTCAGAAACTACAAAAAATTTAACAACATTGGAATGAGAAAAGATGAATTGTTTCATAAAGCAACGAAAAAGTTTCAAGTATCAATACGTATTTCCAGATACATAAAGACTCTAGGAGCGAATGAATAGACTATGTATCTCCTAGGAGTTTCTGGAGGCTGCTTGTACCAACAGCGCCGCTGGTGTAGTGGTATCATGCAAGATTCCCATTCTTGCGACCCGGGTTCGATTCCCGGGCGGCGCACATCTTTTTCTTTCCTTTAAAACAGGAGAGCTTGAAAAAAGAAGCCATCCCCTACTATAATAATACTGTCGATTTATGCTTTAACCTCCCCGAAGATTTTTAGTTCATTATATAATTCACTAAAGAAACACGTCTGGAAGTACACAAATCCTGGCTATCGGCATCGCGCCTGCGCAGTCGGAGCCATCCTTTGCCGGGTGGAAGCGCGGCTGCGCAACAAGTGACTTCGGCTCGAAGCCTAGAGCGGCGGCCTGGGGGGAGTGAGCGTACCAGCTGGGTACGCGCATGCGCGGCGCGGGTCACCCAGCTGGCGGCTTCTATGCGTCCGGCTCGCCGCCATCTTGACTCGGGGCTTCATTGTTCGAGGTGGGCCGGGCATTTTTCTCTAATTGCGGCCGAAGGAGCAGGCGAAGTACCCTCCAGCCAAGCGAGGAGTCCTGCTTTTCCGCAGCCATAGCCGCCCCAACGATTTGGGAGGTAGCGAAGGGCAGGGAGCTGGACCCTGAGGTGCCGCCGCGACCGCAGCAGCCATGGAGGACGAGATGCCCAAGACTCTGTGAGTCTGGAGCAGCGATGAGGGAGGAGGGATGGTGGTCGCCCCGGAGGGAGGCCGCGGCCCAGAGCCTCCCCGCAGCCTGTTGTTCTCCGTGGACGCCGCGCTGTGGTGTTCCTCCCTCCCGTGCGCACGCCAGGATGCTTAGAGCCGAGACGGGCGGAGAGGACGATGGCGGGAGAGGGGCTCGGCCCTGTCAGCCCCTCGGCTGGCCGCGCCCGGGCCCCCAGACCTGGAGGAAGGACTTTTCGTGCAAAGCTCTCCTCAGGACTCGGCACACCCTCCTGTAGCCCCTGCTTGCTGCCCCTCTCCCCGCCTCCTCTGGTTGATGACTCCCCTTGATTCCCCTCTGGAACCACCTTTCACTTTCTTCTGGTAGGGCTTGTTTTTATTTTCATTCTGGAGGCTGAGGTAAAACGTTATTCTTGCAGTTGAGAACTGGAAACAAAAAACCAGACCAGACCTCTTTCTTGAAAATCTTGGGCTTTCCCTCTGTAGCGCTCCCCTGACCCTCCCTCGACCAAAAACCTAACTGGACACCCAAGGATGTTGAACCCGTCCTTAAGAAATGGAAATGTCACTCGGAGGAATGCATCTACTGAGGGAAAGTGGATTTAATTAAAGCGCATTACCACCACTTGCTAATAGTGATTGACTTTGTTACGGACGCAGCAACTGTAGTCAGTCTCAGCATCTTTAGTGAGTCTCGAGTAACCCGCGCTGAGGATGCTTTCTTTGTCGTTGTAACTTCCCCCTCTGCGGTCTTTGTTTTCCAGCGCACTGGATGAGGGGATCCTGCCTTTGTTGCATTTCACGGGGCGAAAAGGAAGCGTTCAAGGAATTGTGGGTTGTTTTTGTTTGTTTTTTTTTTCGTTATATTTGAAGATTGCGACTTGATGTCTGTTACACTTTGTTTATAAAAGGTCAGTTCATATAAATGAAGTAGATTTAACATCTGTTATCTCAGAGTTTAACTTTGCACCTGGTTTCAGACATAGCTTTTTTTAATTTTTAGAACCCCGGTACTTTTAGAGCTATGTACATTAAGGATTCCTTTTGAAATTTCCTAGATATTAAAATTGTTCTGAAGTACTAGGGACAAATTGTTATTTAATCCCCTCCCCAGTTTTCAATTTCTTTTTTTGTTGTTTATTTTGTTTTATTGAGGCAGTCTCATTGTGTAGCTGTGCCTGTCCACAAACTCACTATTGTAGACCAGGTTGGCCTCGAACTTGAAATCCACCTGCCCCCATGCCCAGCCTCAATTTTCAATTTCAAGTTGGTATTTTTAATGTATATGTGAAATGTAGTTACTCTTTTAAAAAAAAAAAAACAAAAAAACAAGGTCTCTTTATAAGTAGGCCAGGTGGTCCATGAACTTGCTACATCCCCTATACTGGCTTAGAACTGTAGTTTCTGCCTCAGTCCCAGGTACAAGGATTAAAGTCTACCATGCCCAGTTTAGTTTTTTTTTTTCCTTCCTCCCTCCCATGCTGGCTGGCCTGGGACTCCCTTTGTAGACCAGGCTGGTTTCCAAGCTTGAGGTCTTCTTGATCTGCTCCCCAAGTCCAGGCATGTACCATCTCACCTGGTTTACACTGTTCTTGACATATTAAATATTTTGCTAGTTTATGGGACCTTAAAGTAGCTTTTTAGTAAGGTTGTAATACTTGGGCATGACCCCTTGTTTTTTGAAAGATTGTATCTGTAGGTGAATGATCTCTAAAATCTCTTAGACACTATTTGTGGGAACTTTTCCCTTTTTTGTCTGGTATGTTATTTCACTTGTATGAGTATTTTTTTTTCCTCTATGTGTTTTTGGGAACCTTTGAAGTCAGAAGGCATTGACTCTCTTGGACCTAGAGTCAGGGATGGTTGTGAGCCACTATGTGAGTGCTGGGAACCAAACCAAGACCCTCTTGCAAGAACAAATGCTGTTAACTGCTGAGCCATTTCCAACATTATGAAATTTTTATTTGGCTTTTTTTCCCCCAAAAATTGCCAGAAGTATCTGGTAACAATCTTTTCAGTACATAGGTGAATATATCAAATAATGACCTTTAAAAAGAGTGTACAAAAATAGGCGTTTAAATAGTATGAGATTGGAACCAGGAAAGTATTGGAGTTTATTCACCCACAGAGAGTTTGTTGAATCCCTAGTTTGTGTCAGATGCTTTACATGCTCATTTAGTCTTTATTAGAACTCTAAGGGAAACTGCATTTTATAACCAAAGGAAAGCTAAGCTTAATGTTTCAGCAGTTTACTCAGAATCATAGTTTTTAAGAAAAAAATCCTTGCTGGGCATAGTTGTATACACCTTTAATCCCAATACTTGGGAGGCAGAGGCAAGCGGATCTCTGAGTTCAAGGTCAGCCTGGTCTACAGAGTTACTAGTGAGAGCCTGTCTCTAGAAAAAACAAACACCAACAACAAAAAACACCAACAGCAACATAAATAAACCCTACAGTTCTGTTACCTGTTGTAGCAGTGGCTAATTTTGATTTGTGTCCTTGAGTAAAACATCCCATTCAGGAGTTTTCTCCCGAAAGTAGTCCATGATTTGAATTTTCCTGTTATCTCTTACCCTGTTGCTGCTACCTTCCTCAGTCAAAACTTCCATTCTCCCACTCAGCCAATCTTGATTAAATATTGGTAGGTACTAACCCCTAAAAGTTTTCCCAACAATGTTTTTTAAAGATTTTGTTTGTTTGTTTTTTGTTTTTTTGTTTTCTGACACGGGGTTTCTCTATAGCTTTGGAACCTGTCCTGGAACTAACTCTTGTAGACCAGGCTAGCCTCAAACTCTCAAAGATCCACCTGCCTCTGCCTCCCAAGTTTTAAATGCTCACCTTACTGACGCTGGGAGTCGGGGTTTTCTTTTTTAATATGCATTCTCAGCCACAGTCTGGTGTGTGGTGAGTCATCGCACTGGTTTGAAAATGGGGGTAGTTCAAGAAGTCAGTCACGTTTCCCTTTGAAGAGTACTGCTTTCCTTTCCCCTGTGCTCCCGATTGACTGAGAAGAGCATCTTCATTTGCTTAGTGTTCAGTGTCACCTTGTTAAGTTAGAGATTGTCAGCAGTCACTTTGTTTTTTCAACACAGGGTTTCTCTGTGTAACAGCCCTGATGGTCCTGGAACTCTGTAGAGCAGGCTGTCCTTGAACTCACAGAGATCCGCCTGCCTCTGCTTTTCCACTGCTACCCTGCAAGTCAGCATTAATTTGAAAATATATTGTAAGAAAAGTCAAAAGTTTATACAGCAAGATAATTTTGAGGAATGTTCAAGGTATACCTAAGTTTGGACATTTGTAGTGAGTGGTTGAGTGATGTACACATATTCTTCTCATGTGTAAGAATTTCTCCATAATAAAAATAAAAAAATATGTATAGTGAATCTGAATTGGCTTTGGTCACTTTAAAACTTTGAATTTGTGAATTAAAAACTGTGGACTAAGCTAGAAAAACATAGTCCAAGTTGATAGGATTTCCTCAGATCCACCTAAAACATCTTTTTTTATGATTTATTTATCTTTATTTTATGTGCATTGGTGTGAAGGTGTCAGATCCCCTGGAACTGGACTTTCAGACAGTTGTGATCTGCCATGTGGGTGCTGGGAATTGAACCCGGGTCCTTTGGAAGAGCAGTCAGTGCTCTTAACCACTGAGCCATTTCTCCAGCCCCTACCTAAAACATCTTTCGTGTGGTTTATTGTCAGAGACAAATAAGTACTCTTTTCAGATAGCTGTGTGGTTACTGTGTGGCCTTAAGGCTACTAAATTTGTAGGGCTCTAATTTTTACGGCAGAACTAATAGCCTGCAGCTAAATAATTACGGAATGCTAAATGGCCTTTCCACCACCCTTGTGTATTTGTAATTTTCGTCCACTCCACTTCTCTCCAGACAGTTTCACCTGATAATTTGTATGAACTAGCATACTACATACTAGCATCTCTTTTCTCTTTTGGATTGGGTTGTATTTCTCCCCCCCTTTTTTATATTTTATTTTTTTGAAACTATGACTCCTGGCCTGGCCTTGTGCTTGTTTATTCTTAATTAAGGATTAGATTTTCACTGGGTGTGGTGACTCACCTTAGCACTAAGAAGGCTATCTCTAAGTTAAAGGCGAGCCTGGTCTACAGAGCCAGTTCCAGCACAGCCAGGGATAAACAAAGAGAATAAATAACCAGGCATGATAGCACACTCAGAGGTAGACTGGGGAAGGTCAAGGGTTCAAGTCCAGCCTTGGCTACATGATATTTTGTCGCAAAATAAAGTTCTATGAAAGTCACAAAGAAATAATAAAATTTAAAAAAAAAAACGTTTTGGAGAGGGAATCGATGATCTCCTTAACACGTTTTTTGATTTATTTACATGTATGAATGCTTGCCTGTGTGTATGTATGTGCACCGCAAGGGGACCTGGTGTTTGCAGAGTTAAGAAGAGGACATTGGATCCCCTAGATCTGGAATTACAGATAGTTGTGAGCCACCATGTGAGAATTGAACCGATGTCCTCTACAAGAGCAATAAGTGCTGTACACCTTTGAGCCATCTCCCTGCCTCTCATTAGGACATTTATAGAGTCCTTGAAACATTCGGGGCAGAGTTCTTCTAGACAATAGTTAACTAATACTTCCTTTTTTAAATCTCAGCTTGTAAAGAATTTCTCATTAGTTTAAACATCTACCTATGCTTTTCCCTGAAACTTTCAACTTTTCTCTTTATAAAATCGCACACATTTTAATATGATAATTTAATAAAAACAAACCCAGTCTAATGTTCTGCTTTGTAAGTTAACTGTCTAGAGGTATATTAATAAAAATTAATATTTCAATAGTTTTGGATTCCATTTTTATAACTATTTGATTTAGATAGGAGTGGGGAGTGTTGAGACAGGCTCTCGTGTAGCTGGTTCTTTCTACCTCTGCCTCCCAGATGCGGGATTACAGGAGTATTCCTGCACTATACCTGGTTCTTACAGCTATTGGAAAACTTAGTTATCCATTTCAAAAATCTATATTCCTCGGGGGATGTAGCTCAGTGTTAAAATTGCTTGCTTAGCACATCCTAGCTTCAATCCTGGTAAATTGAATTTAATGAAACTGTCCTGACAGGAGCTGTTATGTTGTCACTAGTAGTACTGATGCCCTGTCAATCAAATCTCACTTGTTAGGCGATAGTCATTTTGAAAACCTACAGAAAAGTAACAAACAGTGCACTGATGGTTAATTGCCTTCCTGGTGGAATTACCAGTTAACTACCATGAGCCAGTGTACATTATTTGTTTCCATATGGGTTTTTTGGGTAGGTTTGTTGGTTGATTTGTAAATTTTTAGATCACCTTTGTTTTATTTATTTATTTGTGCGCACGTGCGCACACATGCAAGCACACATGCACATGGCTTGGTATGTGGGAGGAGGTCAAAACACACTGTTGGGTCTTCATCATGTGGGTCTGAGGGATCAGACTCAGGTGGTCAAGGTCAAGTTTGCCTTTAACCCACTGAGCCATCTTGCTTACTCCTTGGTTTGGTTTTTCACGGTAGGTCTTTGTGTAGCTCACACTGGCTTTGAAGTTCTAGAACAACTGGTATGTGCTACCGTACCTAGCCAGCTATGTTTTTGTTTTATTTTATTCTTTCTGTTTTTTTAACTGAAGTGTTTGTGTTGGTTCACATGCTGTTTTTTATGTCTTAAATACTGTATAAGAGCAAGGGCGTACTTGTAGGTAACCATAATATGCTTTCACCTTGAGGTCAACATTCATGCACTGGAATGGGAGTGAGTGTGCATGTGTGTGTATTGATCATTCAAAACCAGGTGTTCCAGTAGTGCCTACTTTCCCGGCTTGGAGACGTCCTCGCCTCAGGTACAATGTTAACTAATATATTGTTTATTTACAACTGCCAAAGAAGACAGGATGTATGGGTGTGGGTTTTTCTCCTTCCAAAAAGTTCATGCCCTGGATGCTTAGACCATTGTATTAACATCTTAGGGGGTGGTAGACCCTTTTAGAGGTAGGTCCTATATATGTGTGTAACCCCAAAATTTGAGGTGGAGGAAGGAAGGGTTAGGAGTTCCAGATTAGTTTGGACTATCTAGCAAAATCCTCTTTCAAAAAATAAACAAAAGAAGTGAGTCTTAGCAAAGGCTGTAAAATCTTAGGGCCACCATCTTGGGAAAGGGTGAATGTAGCTCTTACAAGACTGAGTTGTTACCAGCAAAACCAACCCAGGTACTGGGCCATTTCTATAGTTATATTTGTATGTCTGTCTGTCTGTCTGTCTATCTATCTATCTATCTATCTTTCTACTTCAACACGTTATGCAGCCAGGGAGTTTCAAAAATGCCAGCCAACAGAAACAAGCCAAACTAGCCTTTGGATATTACCCAGCATTGCATATTTTGATATTTTGTTATAGCAGTACAACAGTCTGAAGATGACATTTTTTATTAAATAATTTTTTAATACGATCTTTTCTCATTTTGCATACCTATCTCAGTCCCACTTCCTCCTCTCCTCCCGCTTCCCCAAAGATGGCAATTTTCATTTCACTGACTTTACTGGTTAACTTTTTCCACACCTGACTTGACTTTATAGTTCTGTACAAAATTGGCACATGATTCCAAAATGGTTACAGTAAATGCCAATGTGGTGTTTGAAGTGCTTAGAGCCAGGCCTGGTGGTACAGCCTGTGATCCTGGCTACTCTGGAAAATGAGTCAGGAGGATTGCAAGTTCAAGGCCTACATAGGCAACTTCACAAGACTCTTATGTCACAGTTATGAAAGCAGTTTTAAAGGGCTGAGGATGGCAAAGGCCCTGGGTTCAATAGTCTCACAGATATGATGACAAAGAACCCTGGCTTGTAACTGTTCCTGTACAATGTTTCGTGTCAGGATAGTAAATACAAGTCACAAGGAAAAACAAAAAACCTGGGTAGTATAAATGCATGAGGAATTTATTTAAAATATATTGGAATCAAATATAATGGCACACGCTTCCAATCCCAGCACTCAGAAAGCAGAGGCAGATGGGTCTCTGAGTTTGAGGCCAGCTTGGTCTACATATTGAGTTCCAGGACAGCCAATTCTATATACAGAAACCCTGTTATATGTGCCAGTCATATATGTCATATTTGTGTATAATGCATAATATATACATCTATGCACATACATAACTTTCTGCAGGAAGAGTGTGGAACTTAGGAAATAATTTAAAAGAGAGACAACTTTTAGCCCACATTCAGAATCAAATCATAGTCTGCCCCATTCCATCCTTGGAAGGACACTGCCACTACATTTGCTTGCCACCAAATACATCTTTAGGCTTTGCTTCTTTGTTGTTTTAGGGTCTTACTAAGTAGCCCAGCCTGGCCTGAAACACCATGTATTCCAAATTGGTTTTTCTCACTGTTGGTTCTCTTGCTTCTACCTCCATAGTGTTAGGATCGTAGGTCTGTGCTGTCACACCTGACCTAAACATTTTAAGTAAAAATAAGAATGGATATAATCTATAAGTCCAGGTATGGTAGGGCTTACCTATAAACTAACACACAGAAGACGAGGAAGGAGGATTAGGAGCTTGAAGACACTGTGATCCACATATCATAACCCTATCTTTTTGGTTTTTCAAGACAGGGATTCTCTAGCTCTGAAGCCTGTCCTGGAACTCACTCTGTAGACCGGGCTGGCCTTGAACTCAGAGATCTGCCTGCCTTCTTCACCTCGAGTGTTGGGATTAAAGACGAGTGTTGGGATTAAAGACGTGTGCCACCGCCACCCAGCTTTTTTTTTCATGACCCTATCTTTAAAAAAAAAGACAAAAAAAAACAAAAGATAAACTTTTGCAAAGTACAGAGAACTTACTACTTTTTTACTCCAGCATGGGAAGGTTGCACATTAGTCTGCACTTTCTGTTGAGAGCTAGTATTTATTTAGCTAATAGACTTGAAACAGCTCTATATAAAATCTCAAGGGCAACATTAGTCTATTTACTGAGATAATAGTTCACTCCTTATGTTATTTGCATATGGAAGATTTGCCCTTTGATTTTATTGCTTTTTCTGTCCCCACATTTGAGACAGTGTTTATGTATTTGTCCCAGACTTGCTTTGAACACCTCAACCTCACAAAGGCTGAGATTATACCAATATATCTGGCTCTCTGGCTCCTCCCCACTTCCACCTTCTCTGAAGGAATATCTTGTGTATCCTAAACTGACTTTAAATTATATAGACAAGGGATTTCTGATCTTTCTGCCTCTGTCTTCCAAAAGCTGTGAATACAAACATGTTGGTAGATGGTTGGTTTATTGTACAGTAGGGATTGAATCCAGGATTTTGTGCCTGTTAGGCAAGCATTCCACCAGCTGAGTTGCATCCCCAACCCCCTAGCTTAATTTCCTTGATAATGAAAAGGTTATTTATGTAGGTTCTTTGTAATTGTGCTGAAGGTTAAGATCATAACTGTAAACACCTGTGTGTGGGTTAATGGATGGAAGCCTCTGGAGGTCAGAGACCATGAAAAGACACTTTACACAAATAAATGTAAAGGCAAAACAAATAATATTTCTCATTTCAAATATTTTTTTGAGACAAGATTTCGCTTTGTAGCCCAGACTTACTTTGAACTCACAGCAATCCTACCTAAGCTTTCTGAATACCATGTTAACAGGCATGAGCTACCACATCTGTCTAGGCAATATCTCTTCTTCAGTGAGTTTATTCTGTTTGTGTAGGTGTGGGTGGGGTGGGTGTTGCCTGCAAGAATGTCTGTGGACCATGTGTGTGCAGTACGAGGGAGTCCAGAAGAGGGCATCAGATTCACAGAGCCTGGAGTTGTGGACAGTTGTGAGCTGCCATGTGGGTGCTGGGATCCAAACCCTAGTCCTCTGGAAGAGTAAGTAGCCAGTGCTCTTAACTATTCGTATTACTGTCTTCAAACTAAGTTGATATCTTTCAGAAGATTTCTCAGGAGCATAGTGATACAAACTTGTAGTTTCAGCTACTTGGGAAGCCAAGATGGGAGAGGATTGTGAGTTTGAAGCAGCTTAGGTTAGACAACAAAGTGAGAAATAATCAAAATAACAACAAACTCCACTATCTCTACAAAATACTAATGCATCATTTCCATGAAGAAATCTTTTACCATATTGCAAAGTGGAAATGATAGAATAAGGTGCTGTACTCTAAGTACTGTCCTGTCACTGTGCTCAGTGTCAGCTAAGTAGGTGCTAGAACTCAATTCCAAAAAGCAGTATTTATACTGATTTGCAATCCTAGGAATTTCCTTTTGTTTGCTTTATATTATTACCATGTTTATTTATTCTTATTTATTTATTTATTTTTGGTTTTTCGAGACAGGGTTTCTCTGTAGCTTT
>LOJH01025549.1:15498-34199 GCA_001685095.1 Ellobius talpinus
CTCTTGTAGACCAGGCTGGTCTCGAGCTCACAGAGATCTGCCTGCCTCTGCCTCTTGAGTGCTGGGATTAAAGATGTATGCCACCACCGCCTGGCTCATGTTTATTTATTGATTAGTTTTGAGATGGGATTTTACCATTTGCCTCAAAGTTGTGGTTTTCTTGCTGTTGCCTCTCACATGCTGGAATAACAGGCAGGCAGTGCCATTTCTAGCCCTGGAATTTCTTGAAGGCACAAAATTTGCTGAGATGCTATGGGATTTTCAGTGTTTACACAGCTCCCCTCATAGTAACATCATATACAACCATAGTACAGTTAGAAAAATAAATTGAAACAAGTAAAATACTGTTAATTTCAGACTTCAACCATCTTCTTATCCCCCCCTGAACCATTTCTGTCCCAGGATCCAGTGCACGATGCCACATTATTTCCAGTGATCACTGTCCACATTTTGTCCGGTGGACATTGTATCTTCCCTTCAGTCTGGGAGGATTTCTTACATGACTTGATACTTTTGAGGGGTATTCATTATGGCTTGTTGTTTAACAGGAGTTCATAAGGCTAGAGAGTTAAGGTACACTTTTAGATCACAAGACTGGTCTAATGACGAAAGTGTCAATAATGATATTTAGAGGAAGCTACCATGAGGCTGTGCCAGTATCTGTTTTTCCTTACATTTCACCAACTAATTTTAGCTTCTATGGGTGCATCTTGCCTGTAGTATTTACTAAGATAGCATTTTAACAGTGGTTTTCTATCTTTCCTCCTCTGTTTGTTAGTGTACAACAAAGACAAGCTGTTTGCCCTATCTAGAATCCAGGGAAGGATTTCTCCATTCTTTTATCCAATTTTAATTTTAAACTTTTTAAAAGAAGGTTTTATTTTTATTTTGTGTGCATTGTTTTTTGCCTGCATGTATGTCTGTATAAGGATGTTAGGTCCCTTAGAACTGGAGTATACAGACAGTTGTGAGCTGCCATGTGGGTGCTGGGAATTGAACCTGGGTCTTCTGGAAGGGCATTGTGCTTAACCACTGAGCCATCTCTCCCTGCCACAAAATGTCTTTTTAAAAAGTGGCTTTGGATGGCTTGGAGAGATGGCTCAGTGGTTAAGAGCACTGAATACTCTTCTAGAGGACCCAGGTTCAATTCCTAGCACCCACATGGCAGCTCACGACTATCTGTAACTCTAGGATCGAACACCCTCTCACAGACACGCATGCGGGCAAAAAACCAATGCACACAAAATAAAAATAATTAAAAAATAAAAAGAGTGACTTTGGATCTGTGATGTCATTCAGTTGGAGAGTGCTTGCTTGGCATATGCAAAACCCCAGGTCTGATCCCCTTATAAAACCAAGTGTGGTCAGCACTTGGGATCAGAAGTTCAAGGTTTCCTCTGCTGTGAACTACACGAGATCCTGTCTCAAAATTAAAAAAAAAAAGGACAGTTTGTTTGGCTTGTGCTGGAGATGAGCCCAGGCCCTCTCCCTTACTGAACTACTACTATTACTTGCTCTGCTAGTCCTCTGCTGCAGAGCTACCTCTTTTAAAGGAGTCAGGTTTTAGAGAATGGTTGACATCTGAATTTGTTTTTGTTTTGGGTTTTTTTGTTTGTTTGTTTTTAATGTCTAGTATTCTGCAACCTTCAATTCAGTTTTAAGCTTGATAAGCCAGGCCTGGTGGTACATGCCAGTAATCCAGGGTTTGGGAGGTAGAGGCAGGGAAATTGCAAGTTCTAGGCTGCTCTGGAGTTCGTAGTGAGATCCTGTCTCACAGAAAAGAAAGTTTATAGACTTGGGTTAGACTTTTATGACATGAGTCCTTCGTAAGTGGTACTGTCTAGTTTGTATTTTATATAGTTTCTTGCTGAGAAGTCATATTGGTATCAGCCAAGGCTTTCACTTTGAAGTCAGGTTCTTTACCTTTTTGCAATTTGCTAAGTTATGTATTTGCTGACATTGGCATACTGTCAATGTCTAATTCCATGACAGTTTTTTTAAAAGATCTATTTACTATGTATACATTGTTCTGTCTGCATGTTTGCCTGCACACTGGAAAAGGGCATCTGCTCTCATTACAGATGGCTGTGAGCCACCATGTGGGTGCTGGGAATTGAACTCAGGACCTCTGGAAGAGCAGTCAGAGCTCTTAACCTTGGAGCTATCTCTTCAGCCCCTCTATGCCAGTTTTGATTCTCATTGTTAAAACTTCCTATGTACTTATTTAACAAGCATTCTCCGTAAAGAAGTGGCCCCTCAATCCATAAAGCTTGCTTACCCTGACTGTTCTGAGCTCCTGCTCAGAAGGCAGGGGAAATGGCTCCCTTTTCTCTTGTCATTCTCATTTTTGGAGTAGTAAGCACAGCATCAGCACTGGAAAAATGCCATGGGATGTATGGTCTTCTCTTTCCAAATGCACCTTCTCTACTCACTACGTAGATGCTCTGTTTCTCAGTGCGCCTCCTTTTGCCCTCATGTCCAGTGTCCTCATAGTCACAGTGGCTCTGTGCTGAACAGTAGAAAAAAGAAACTAAATTTACATTTTGTGGCATGTAGAGGTGCTTATTTTGTCTTGGAAGAGTCATAAGTATGCCTGTGACTGCTCCCAAAATTATTTTCAACAAGCAGCTTTAGAAATATTAAAAAAAAGTCCACTCTACCCTACCCCAAGGCAGGAGCTCACTCTGTAACCCTAGTTGACCTAGAACTCAGCATGTAGACTAGGCTGGCCTTCAACCTGTGCAGGTTTGAATTATAAGAATGAGCCCATCATGCTTGTCAAAAAATAAATCTAAAATGGTAAATTGTTTCCCTCTGTGTTCCAGATACGTCGGTAACCTTTCCCGAGATGTGACTGAAGCTCTCATCCTCCAGCTCTTTAGCCAGATTGGACCTTGTAAAAACTGCAAAATGATTATGGATGTAAGGGTATTTCACTCAATGTTCTTTCTTTCTTTTCTTTCTTTTTTTAAACATGAAAGCCATCATTACTTCAAAACTTCTTCATTAATGTCTAAGTTCATAAGATCTTAGTGAATTTGTAATTAACCTGTTTAGTAGGCAGTCAAATTTAATTCTTTTGCTAAGTGAAGGAAGAAAATTGAACTAATCTTTAGAAAGGATAGTGTGTATGTGCTCTTCTAAGAGCTATTGAAAGAGCAGAATTGTTTTACATGTAGTGTCGGTTGAATTATCTACAAGCTCAGTTATTAGAATGGGAATTGAGGTAGACCTTTAATATAATGTAAATATATATATAAATATGTAATGAAAACAATTTTTAGCTTCATTTTTAAAGGTTTTCTTGCATGTCTATCAGACTGTAATGTATAGAAAATACATCAAACTTACTCATATGGTTGGTGTTAACTATGAATAATTTCTAGTTTTTAAAACAGAGTTTTATGTGTACAGGTGAATGAATATACATGTATGTGGAGGCCAGATGTCAACATTGGTAGTTCTTCATGCATGCACAGTAGATAGGATCTTACAGTGTAATTCAAGATGACTTAGAACTTGCTATGTGAGCTAGGACGATTGCAGTCTACCTGCCTTAGCTTCTCAAAAGCTAATATTACAATGTGTCTCCACAACCTGGCAATTAATTCATTGTTTTGTTTGTTTGTTTTTGAGGCTGGGTTGATGTAATTCAGACTGACCTGAAACTTGAAATGTTCTGCCTCAGCCTCCTGAGTGACAGAGTGACATATATGTGCTACCACTCCCCTCAGAATCTGTTATTGTAGAATAAGAGTTTTTATTGAATTTTATATTTATCTCTGTGCTCTGAAATTTTGAACCAGCTTTCTTTAGTAATTCCTAGAAAACCATAGAAAGAATTGAATTAATTATAAAGTCATTTAGTATCCCACACTGATAAGCTCAGACTAATTAAGTTTATTTCTCTACTTTAATTTATTATAAAACATTTTGAAGCCAGGTGTAATAGTGCATGCCTGTAATCTCAGAACTCAGGAGACAGAGGCAGGAGGATCACTGCAATTTGGAGGTTGCTCTAGTCTACATAGTAAGTTCCAGACCAGCCAGGGCTCCATAGAAAGAGAGTCAATAAATAAACAAACTGCATCTTGCTTTGGGCCAGAAGTTTGCTTTGTGCTAGAGTGCTTCCTTAGCAGGCACAAGGCCCTGGGTTTTGGGCTCCAGCACTAGGGGAAAAGAAACAATCCAGATTTTATTTATTGTATCCCAGCTACCAGCAGAAAAGAAGAGGTGTTTCGTTTTTGTCTTTTGAGAGTCTTACTGAGTATAAGTATCCCCAGCTGTCTTTAGACTCACCAGGATGTCCTCAGCATTCCTGGTACTGGAACTACAGATAGACAGATATTTTTTTCTCAGATTTAAAATTTTTATTTCATATAATGAGTGTTTTGCATACCTGGTGCCCATGGAGGTAGAAAACAATATTCGATCCCCTGAAATTGGAGTTCATGGATAGTTGTGAGCTACTATGTGATGCTGGAAAACAAACATGGGTCTCTGCAAGAGCAACAAGTGCTTTTAACCTCTGCGCCAGCTGTCCAGCCCCCAAGGGAAGAAATTTATAATTCTTTGCAATAGGCAAAGAACTTGTATCAGAAGTCCACTTTGTAAGACCCATTGTAAATATTATCAGAGCCTGCTTGGTGTCCAGAGTCTAGTTTAAGAATAGGCTGAAGGAGCTTAGTTAAAATGTTCTGTTGTTCCACAAATTGGAAGCAGTAAGATGTAAAGTTTGTAGCAATAAAAAGTAATACACTGGGTAGGAGTGTGGTTTATGGTAGAGCATTATGTAGGGTGTGTAAGGCTCTAGGTTTGATCTATAGCACTGCAAAAAGAAACAAAAGGGAAGCTATAGGAAAATTATACTAAGTATTTGCTTTTTTATATGAAAATTTACTTGTAGGATGAGTGAGTCAATCTCCATAACCTGGTAAATGTAATTTTGTATAATTCTGTATTAAATTTAAGAGGGGAATTTTTTTTTTAATGAAAGAGGTTTAAAATTGACTTCTGCATTTCTTTTCCAACAGACAGCGGGAAATGACCCATACTGTTTTGTGGAGTTTCATGAGCATCGTCATGCAGCTGCAGCGCTGGCTGCTATGAATGGGCGGAAGATAATGGGTAAGGTAAGCGGTCATAATTACAGAAGGTGACTTTCTCTGGAAAAGCATTTTCCTTCTCATCCTCCTGCCTCCACCTCCTAGGTGGGAGCAAAAGCATATGCCACCACATCCAGTGTTATGCAGTGCTTGGGACAGAGCCGGGACTTCGACCAGCACTCTACAACAGAGCTACATCCCCAGTTCTTGGAAGACAAAGTTTTAAGTTAGATTTTACCTTATTTCTGTTTTAGAGCCATTATATTCTCTTTATTGCAAAGGGTAAGTTATTTGTACTTAAAAGGTAGGATGGGGCTATAGAAATGGCTCAGTATTAAGAGCACTGATTATTCTTCCAGGAACTGGGTTTGAACCCGTATATCTACATGGTGGCTCACAATCATCTGTAACTCCAATCCTAGGGGACTGAAGTTTTCTTCTTGCTTCTGAGGATTCTGCACACACATGATACACAGATGTACATTCATGCAAAACACCCATATGTGAATAAATTTAAATTAAAAAAAAAAGGAGCTGGTCATTTTGACATACACTTTTAAACCCAGCACTCAGGAGGCAAAGGCAGGCAGATTTCTATGAGTTCAAGGCCAGCCTGATCTACACAACAGGTTCCAGGTTAGCCAATGCTACAATAGTCTTGAATGAATGAATAGGGTAAAGCTTCTAGAGACCAGAAGCCTGTGTTAGCTCCTTTTCTCAATGGTTCTCTGTGTACATGATAAACCTAAATGGTTATGGAACTATTCAAATTTGAATGAAACATAACAGTAATATGGAATACAGATAGAGTGGCACGTATGGGTATCTTTGATTTTAAAAAGAAATGTGGTCAGGTGGTGTGGCCCATGCTTTTAATCTCAGCACTCAGGAGGCAGAGCAGGTAGATCTGAATTCCAGGCCAGCCTGTTCTACAGAGCAAGTTCCAGGACTACAAAGAAAAACCCTGTCTCAAAAAAAAATAAGTAAAAATAAAATAGTAAAATAAAAAATAGAAAAGCCAGGAATAATGGTACATGCCTTTAATCTCAGCATTCTCAGCATTACAGAGGCAGAGGCAGGTTGATCTCAATTGAGCTGGAGGCTAGCCTGGTCTACATAGTAACTTCCAGGACAGCCAAAGCTACATAATCAGACCCTATTCCCCCCCCCAAAAAAAAAGAAAGGAAAAGAAAAAAGATAAAATAGAACCAAAAGTTTTAAAAAAAAGTTATTTGAACATTAGCAGAAATATGAAAAGATTAGCATTTGCCAAACATCTATATTAGCAGGACCTGGATGCTAAGGCAAGAGAATTAAGTTTAAGACTTGCCTAGGCTATAGAGTAAATTCAACCTCAACCTGGCAGACTTAGTGACTCATCTTAGAGTAAATTGTAGAGAGAGGCTGGACCAAAAATGTAGCTACCAGTTGTGAGTCTCCAGGTTCAATCCTCAGAACCATAAAAAAAAAAAAGATGAAAAACGTTAATGTGTTGAGAGGTTGTTGAGAGAGCTCAATAGGAAGAGCACCTGCTGCTCTTCCAGAGGATCTGGATTTTATTCCCAGCACCCACATGAAAGCTCACAACCTTCTGTAACTCTAGTTCCAGGGGATTCTTTGCCTCTTTGACTTCTCTACAGGTGTGTTTATATGGTACTAGTCACAGATATACACAGACATAAATTAAGGCAAAACACATATACACATTGTTGGTAATCTCCACTCTGGTCTCACTCCTCCCATTCCAGACCCTGCCCTCAGAAAGCCGACTAACGGTCAGCTCCTCCCCTGGAGTGGCTCAAGACCACACCCACAGGGTATTTAAGACCTGGTCACCAGACCTGTGAAGTGATTTCTTCTCCTGCCTTTCTGAGAGTCACCTGGAAGTTATTTTGCTGTTTATTAAATCTGGATTTATTAATTCAATCTTATTTGGCTTATTGCATCAATGGAGGAACCCCAAATTGGGGATCCAATACTTGTAACACATAAAATAAAATGAATTTTTAAAAAGAACAGAAAGAGGGGCTGGAGAAATGTTTAGCGGTTAAGAGCACTGGCTGCTCTTCCAGAGGACCTGGGTTCTATTTCAGCACCACATGGCCGTTTGCCACTGTCTGTTATTGCACCTCTGTGAGTTCCAGTACCTTCATAGAGAAACACATGGAGGCAAAAACACCAATGCCCATAAAACACCAATGCCATAAAATAATTCAAAACAAAACAGAAAAAAATTGTATTTACTAGTTGGAATTTGTCAAACTAGGCCTGAAGATGAATGTTAGACTAATTAGCATAAGCATCCCCTACACTTTGTCTAGATTTCCTGTATCATAGGAAAATGTGAATTTGAGGTTTGGGTTTTTTTGTTTTTGTTTTTGTGCTTTTTGTTTGTTGTTTTTTAAAACAGGGTTTCTATGTGTAGCCCTGGCTGTTCTGGAACTCGCTCTGTAGACCAGGCTGGTTTTGAACTTGAGATCACTTGCCTCTGCCTCCTGAGTGCTGGGATTAAAGGTGTGTTTTTGCTGCCACCAGTGTCCAGCTTGAGCTTTAACCTTATGAAATATATTCCATTTATTTATTTATGTTTGTTTGTTTTTAAAGGAAGTCAAAGTGAATTGGGCAACAACCCCCAGCAGTCAAAAGAAAGATACAAGCAGTAAGTACATTTGATGCCCTGTGGGCATTTGTTGTATTATACCCCATAGTTCTATTGTAAAGCATATAACATCATACATGTTTGCAGTAATATTTTGATCGTTATCCTGATATGATTTAATATGTTTGTGTTAATAAATTTAAGAACAAATCTAATCTTTGTCATCAGGTAGTACCGTTGTCAGCACACAGCGTTCACAAGGTAATTGTATCTTCTTAAACATAAAATGAACTCTCTTGAAAGGGTATTCACTAACCACCTCAAATTTTTTATTTGATATTGGTTGGGGGGAGCGGGGTGGAAGGATATAGTATTTTTATTTGTTTCTGGCAATATTTTCCCCTTCTTCCCATTGTTGACCAAGTGTGGCTTGTCCACGGCTTTGTTGCTAGTTCAAGCTCTCTGTCCCCTGTGGTAGCAGCTGATGCCTTAGAAATACTTTCACCACCTAAAGGGCAAGATACCTTACTTTCCTGAGGTCACCTGGGCTTCATACCCAGATCTTCCAAGTGCTCAAGTTGCTCCTGAAACAGTGTTTCCGGAAGAGCAACCCAGTGTGTTGCTTAAGGCCTGCAAATAGGGGTAACTTTTCTTTCCAAATCTACTTTGTCAAAGTTGATATATGTGTCCATTTTAAAGTGTTCTTCAACAAGTTTGGCTTTTCACATGTTTCTTTTGAGAATTGTTTTTAAAAACCAAAAACCAAAGCTTCACGTATGGGATGGCTATTTCTCTCCAATGTTTTTTTAATGGTACTGATATAAAGTGAAGGGATTATTGTTTTCATTCTGTTGCCTTCAGTCTTAGTTCACTTGCACATGGAATCACATAAACTGAATGGTGTAATGTCTGGGCAACCAGAACTGTTGGCTTTTGAGAAAACTGTCAAATACTTTAACATCAAACTGTTGCAATGCAAGGTATTTCTTTGATTGTTCTTCACAAAATAGTGGCTAAACCAAGTATTTCATATAGCTAGCTTCAGTAAACTGCCTTAAATAAGGCAAATCTAGTCTTTATAACTCACATTACCACTACTTAATTGTAATTTATAAAGCATAGATATAGTAATAAAATGAATAACAGTAAATAATTATTATTAGAATGATAACTAAGTCTTACTTTTTTTGCAGAACTGAAAGTTTTTATATGTTATTAGTTTGTTTCCTAGACCCTTGTAATAATTGACTTTAAGTAGACAGTGCCTGGCAGCTTCTGGGAGCTATTGGTCTTTTTAGAAGACTCTTTCCTGTGTTGTTACTTTGAGTTGTTATGTTTAAGACTGGTAGGATTTTATAGTGAGGACAGTATTTTATACTTGATTGTATATATAGTCTGTGCATTATTTTAAGAATTCTTTATTTGTATCAGTTGTAGTGATTAAGTTCTGAAGTTGTGTTTTTCTCTTCACTCCCTCCTTCCTTTGTAAGATCACTTCCATGTGTTTGTTGGTGACCTCAGCCCAGAAATCACAACTGAAGACATCAAAGCAGCTTTCGCACCATTTGGGAGAATTTCGTAAGTAACAAAAGATAAATAAAACACCTAACTAGAAGAGATTTTATGTAATAATAACTATATAACTTTGTTGTGACTGTGAACCTTAATTTTAACCCTTTAAATATAGCATATTCCATTGCTTAGCTATCATCCAAGAGTCTTAACAGCAGGTTGTGTTCCCACTAATGAGTACTTGATCTTGGGTCATCTTAGACCCTTGCTCAGTTAGCAGCACTTTCTTCAGGCTGCTGTCATAGACATTCAAACCTCCTGGAGGTGTTGTGCTGTAATTGAAGGAGTTATTCAGGCATGTGTATGATTACATGCAATTTATGTTAATTTAATGAAATAAAAACCTCAACAGCTCAACAGTTTTGATTGAAGAAACAGTTGTTGAATATTACTTCCTTGACATTTAATTCCTTCCCCCTTTAAAACTTAGCAATAGTGCTTTGTACTGTTTTGGGAAACACTGACTTCCTTACATTTGATAGTAGCCATGCATTTTAGGCCCTTTGTCAATATTTATTCATTACAGAAGAACTTTAGAAGTCTGAAAAGCATGCCATATTACAGTAAGAATAACAAGCAATTTCAGTATTTATTCAGAAGAAATCGTTGAGTTCAGGGAAAGTGTTGTAGGCTTTCTGACTCTGTTGTAGTTATGGCTGGATTGAAGAGAAAGCAGATCGAGGTGAGGAGACTGGAAAGTAGATACCCATAGCATTATGGTGAGTTTTCAGTGAGCGTTGCAGTTGGTTGGTGAGCGTGACCATGAGGGTAGGACAAGACTGGGGCTATAAGTGGACTCTTCTGTCCCTTGACAGTTTCTTTTGTGAAAGCTGGTTAAGAAAATAATGAGGTTTTCATTTCTTGTTTTTTTTTTTTTATAAACTTTGTCAGGATTTCAGTAGTGGTTGATTTGCTTTCAAGTGTCTAGACTTGGCAGGTCTTACTTTAACTTTGTTCTGTCAAGCTCTGAAAGTCCCTTCCTGCAGAATCTTGGGCATTTTCAGTTTGGTGTAGAGAATCTTGGTAAGTTTCATTCTGTCCTCAGAGTAGTCATAAGACAACAGAAGGCTTAAGAATTTCATTCTGATCCTTGCTTCTTTCTGTGCAAGTCATTGTAGAAGGAAGGAAGGGTCAAGTATATTTCAGGGCTGGTACTTGTGAGACACAAGAAAGAATAAAAACTTTTCTTACATGAACAAGGGAAGTAGCTATTCTGGTGGATTTTTAATTTTAGTTGAATTACCTTTTCTAATGAGAATTTTATTTAGAGTTTTAGATAAAGATTGTTTAATAATTATTGAAGGGCTGATAAAATGGTTCAGCAGGTAAGGCTGCTTGCTATCAGGCCTGATGACCTTAAACTCCACGTGGTGGAAGGAGAAAGGTAACTCCTGAAAATGGTTCTCTGGCTTTCATACATTTATGCACACACACACACACACACACACACACACACACACACACACACGTTTAAAAAACTGTAAAGTTAAATGACCTTCAAATTTAACAGTTTCATAACTTTGTAGTTATAAACTATTCTATCTTTTTGTTAAATGTGACTACATCATATTTTTAGTCTGTTTTTTTTTGTTTGTGTATTTATTTTTATGTGTGTGGATACATATGTGCATGTGTATATCGGCCAGGTTTGACATCTAGTGCCTTCCTCCATCACTCTCCTCCTAATACACTGAGGCAGAATTTCTCACTAGAACCTAGAGCTCACCAGTTCTACTAGTCTAGCCAGCTTACCCTGAGTGTGCCCTGTCTTTGCCTCCCAAGCCCTGGAGTTAAAGGTGAGCTGCCACACTGACGTGACATGTAAATGCTGGAGATCTGAACTCGGGTCCTTTCATTTGCATGACAGCACGTTATCTGCTGAGCTATTTTCCCAGCTCCAGTATTTGGATTTTCTTATGGGCCTACAATTGTTAATTTATTAATTTTTTTTCTTGGTAAGGCCTTTTTGTTGTGGTAATGTGTGTATTTAAATGTTAACTTATATAGGAAGTTAGCTTTCTTAAATTTATAAGAACTATTTGGCAATTGAAAGGACACATTTCTATTTTTGTTTGTGTTGTTTCTTGTCTTAAGGTGACAGGCTGGTAGGAATATTGGAGGGTTTCTACAATAGATGTCTCTGTAGGCAGTTTACACTGTTTGGTTTATAGAAGGTGTGGGGTACATGGTGGTCTATTAAATATTTATTGTGCAAATAATTCCCTAATTTATATAGCTTAAACCCTTTCTGTTACTTGAGTTTAGGGTCATATAGCAAATTTTGTTATAGAAATAAATCAACTACCAAATTAAATGCATCTGTGCCATGTGGATAATAGTTACTGAGAAGTGACTTATATTAGTTTAATCATCAGAATCTCCGTCATTTTGATTGCACTTACTAAGTCACTTCTAAACTGATCTAAAATATGCTTGTGTATACTTACAGTTGCATGGCTTTCTGACTTGGGTTCTTGTTGTAAACATGCATATTTTGTTCATGTGTCTTGAGAGAACAAGCATTGTGACATATCTGGCTAATTTAAATTAGTGAAGCACAGTTTGAGTCCAGTTTTTGAGATATGGAGTTTTAGCTATCGTGGCTGGGTTTTACTCAATCTCAAATAATAGGGCTCTGGTTATTTTGCAGAGTGTCTCTGAAGAATGGACAGAATTGCCCTGGCTAACTACAAGCTACGGTTCACAGTGGATAAATGTTGGCGTGCCTTTTTACTTTCTGACTTTTTAAAACTTTGTTTCATATCTTATAGTTTCCAATCAATCTTAATATGAATGCTGTTATGAAATTCAGTACAAAATCTTTTCTTAAATAGTTTAAAAGTAAAATGTGTTTGTAGTATTCTTCAATGATTTAGCATTTCTGAAAATGTCATGTTCTCAAAATTTACCCTAGCCCGAAATGGGGGTATATATTCATCTGAGAAAATGAAGGGATATATAGTTTTTTGATCTTTTAGTTTTCAGTTTTGTATTTTAATTTTTTGAATGATTGGGTAGAATATGGTGCCAAATAGCAAATTACAAATTGCATGGTAAAGAAAGACATTATATTATACCTAAGAACCTTGTAATTACTAAGTGATTAATGGGAACATATGCTTTCACCATGCTTAATATTTAGATGTTCATAAAACATTTTGAAGTGGGAAACATTCTTTATAATATAGACTTATATTTAAGACATTGATTTGCATGTCTATAAAATTAACCCTCATTGGCCAATAAATTACATTTTATAGAATAAAAGGTAAATTTTTATTAGTGGTTTACTGCTAGTGAACGTGAAATGTAAAAATGAATTGTATATGACTCTTATTTTATGCCAGGACAGTTTACAAAACTTAATTTCCGGTGGCTTCTGTTTCAGAGATGCCCGCGTGGTAAAAGACATGGCTACGGGGAAGTCCAAGGGATATGGCTTTGTCTCCTTTTTCAACAAATGGGTGAGCACAATCAGAAGTGCATGCACAGTGCTGTAGAGTGGGACAGAAACACTCAGGTTGTTTTAATCTTTTTGTCTACTGTGTATGTAGTTCACTGAAAATTAGCACCTTCACTAGAAAGCAGCTCTTTTATTGTTTATTTAGTCATTTAGCTCCTGACACAGGCAAAATACTGATACTGTGTTTCAAACAATGCAAAATAAAAATGCTTACAACCAAAAAAACCAGCCCAAAATGTTTTGTGAAGGTACTTTCAATGATTTGTAATTGCTCTGTTATCCCAAAGACTGTGAGAGATATCTACTGCTCCCTTACCCCTGTTTAGCATTCCCTAAACCCATTACCCGGCAAATGGAATTTAAAGACAATGTTGCAATTTTGGAAAGCTATTGGTATTATGTTCCATGAAGCATTTTCCTTTTTTAAAAATCTGTACAAAGCATCACATTTTCTTTATTGCTATAAATTATTTGTAATATCAACTAATTACAGCTTCTTTATTGTCTCTAATGTGCGGAACAGGATGCAGAAAATGCTATTCAGCAGATGGGTGGCCAGTGGCTTGGTGGAAGACAAATCAGAACTAACTGGGCAACCCGAAAGCCTCCAGCTCCAAAGAGTACATATGAGTGTAGGTGCTTTGGAGAAGAGAAGCAATGTGGAATTGTGGAGAGAAAATACACTAGATTTTAAATGTTAGAGCTGTTCCCGGAGACTTATTGCAGAAATAGATGAGAAGCAGATCAAGACTACTGTTCAAAATGTACTTAGTTTTTATTTTTGTGATTTTAAATAATTATCTCTAATGTCAAGTCTCCTGTTAAATAGAGTATATGGGATAGTGTTTATGCATTCTTGGGGGAGGCTTCATTCTAAACTAAAATTAGTATGTGTTTTATAGGCATTTTGATTGAGGAAAACTGCCGTTATAGTAGGGTAGTTCATGAATTAATCCTTCCGAATATGGGTAATGATTTGAAGATAGAAAATGTTTTCTCTTCCCAGCGAACACCAAACAGCTGTCATATGATGAGGTTGTAAGTCAGTCTAGCCCCAGCAACTGCACTGTGTACTGTGGAGGAGTGACGTCAGGACTGACAGGTATGGGAGTTTGCCTGTGTGGCACGTGAAACTAGCTTAAACTGAAAAGCTTCATATCTATAGGTTTTTTTAATACTATGAATTCCTTTTCTTGTGTTGTTTTTGTTTTCTAACAGAACAACTAATGCGTCAGACTTTTTCTCCATTTGGACAAATAATGGAAATTCGAGTCTTCCCAGATAAAGGATATTCATTTGTTCGGTAGGGGTAGTTTCTTTCAAAACTTCTTTTCTTCAGAAATAATTTTGAGCATTTAATATAATGGTTTTCTTAAGATTTTATCTTGGCTTGTCCACTTAAACCCCAGTTCAAGTGCATTCACCTGGATAACACTGAGACCTGAAAAAGAAACTTCTTTAGTGTATAACTGTGTGCTCATGTTTTTATTGACCTTTTTTTTTTTTTAAATTGACAAGGTCTCACTGTTCTGCCCTGGCTGGCCTCTCAGTTGAAACCTGGCTTTCAAGTGCTGGGATTAAAAACTACTTAATGATATATTTTTATGACTCCCTCTTTCCAACTCAAGGCCAATAAAACATACCATTCATTAAATCAAATTTCCTATGCCAGGTGTGGTGGTCCATTTCTGTAATCATAGCACTTGAGAGGTGGAGAATCTCTACAACTGTGAGATCTTAAAAAAAAACATAGCAAAGGAGATGTGGCACTTTTTTGGTGGGTAGGTAGGGATCATTTCGGCATCTTCTATATTTTTTTATGGTTGCTTTTCTTTTCTCCCCCAAATGGTAGTCAAATTTATTTTTCATGATTTTTAAAAATAGTTTGTGTTCATAAATACTTAAAAGAGTTTATATTGGTGATTCTTAATATTGTTTCCAATAGGTTCAATTCTCATGAAAGTGCAGCACATGCGATTGTTTCTGTTAATGGTACTACCATTGAAGGGCATGTGGTGAAATGCTATTGGGGCAAAGAGACTCTTGATATGATAAATCCCGTGCAACAGGTGAGAGGGTCCTTGACTTTGGGATGGACTTGCTGGGTTAGTAATGAGGTTGCTTTAAAATGAAGCTTGTTGATATTCCTTGTTCATGAGTTTCTAGCTCACTTCATAGTATATAAGGGCTCTTCCTACATGTATTATAGTTCCGGAGTGGTGTGTCATGGATTGCAGTGGTGACATGATGAGTGTAACCGCCTCAGTTGACTCATGCTCACACAGTGGACTTTAAAATGCTCCGCCAAACCTAACAGGGTATTAAATCTTTTCTTAATACTTGGTAGATTTATTCACAATGATTTGGAGAACTCACAAGCATGCTTGGCCCAACTGAACAAAATATAAAGCTATAAATATATGTAGGCTCTAGAATTGTTGCTTTTTCTTTCTCTAGGCAACTGTAGTGGTCCAGACTCAGCACCACAGAGATTTCTGTGAGGGAGTTGTAAATGGAGCGTAGATGTGCTAGTGAGAAACCCTAAACCACATCTATACTTCATACATTCCCAATCTAGAGGAAATACTTAGAGACAGTTATGAACAGCAAGTTCAGTCTTTATCCTTAGTCCATTGCCTGAACCTTCCAAGGACTGCCATTTAGAGCACCACATAGTTTCAGTAGTCTTTCTGTGTGTATGTGTGATGCTGGGGATATAATCCAGGCCTCACATAGATTCCATACACACTCATTCTACCACTGAGCTGCATTCTCCCAGTCCAGTCCTATTATTTCAGTTGTGGTAATGGTCCTGTGCTTTGGCTGTGTGGTGTATTAAGACTGTATATACAAAGAACTTCAAGTAATACTAAATTATCTGTTGTAATTTTACTTGATAGCAGCAAAATCAAATTGGATATCCACCAGCATATGGCCAGTGGGGCCAGTGGTATGGAAATGCACAACAGATTGGCCAGTATGTGCCTAATGGCTGGCAAGTACCTGCCTATGGAATGTATGGCCAGCCATGGAGCCAGCAGGGATTCAAGTAAGCACATTTGCTCTTTGCCTTTTGTAACCTTGGAAAACAGCAGAAAGAAACTTAAGTATTCAGTAAATCATGTGGCCCCGGGGTTAAGCATAATGATAGCCTTGAAGGATTTTACCCAGGGTTCACATCTTACCTCCACATGCTTGATAGGGAATGTGTGCGCTCTCCCTCTCTCTCTCTCTCTCTCTCTCTCTCTCTCTCTCTCTCCATACACATGCATACTATAAAATAAGATAAAATTTTGCCTAGAAATATTTTTTTTGAAATGTGATTACAACAATACAGATTTTGGTGATTTTTAATAATAAATCAACTTTTTTATTATTTCATTTTGTTTATTTATGTGACACACATACCACTTGGTACTCATGGTGTCCAAGGAAAACTTGTGGGAGTTCTTTCCTTCTACCCTATGAGTCTTGGTGATCTAGCTCAGGTTTCAGCTTAGTGGCAAACACCTTGACCCAGTGAACCATCTTACCAGTCCCATTTTTTTTTGTTTGTTTATTTTCTGAGGCAAGATCTTATAAAGCCCATGCTAGCCTTGAACTTGATATAAAACTGATGATGACTTTGAACTCTTACTTCTCTTGCTTCGATTTCCCAATTACAGGGTTCCAACAACACACCCAAAAAAATCAACCTTCTAGTGAAAAGTACTTGATAGTTTCTAAGCTTTTCATGTCACTGTAGCTCCTTACCTATTCTTTTTTAAAATTTATTTATTTTTATTTTATGTACACCTGCATGTGTGTCTATATGAGTATGTTGAATTCCCTAGAACTGAGGCTTCCATGTGGGTGCTGGGAATTGAACCAGGTCCTCTGGAAAGAGCAGCCAGTATTCTTAACCACTAAGCCCTCTAGCCTCCAAATCTGTTCTTCAATACATGTTTTTAAAGATATGTTTTATGTCTGCAAGTCTCTTGGCTGCATATATGTTTGTATATCACCCTGGTGTCTGAAGTGGTTAGAAGAGGACGTTGAATCACTTAGAACTGGACTTTGGATGGTTGTGAGCCACCATGTGGGTACTGGGAATTGAATCTGGGTCCTTTGCGAGAGCAACAAGTGCTCTTAACTCCTGAGCCAACTTTTGCAGCCCCTGGATATACATTGTTAACCCAGAGAAAAAGACTCTCCCTTTATGTGGGTTCCAGCTATCAAAAAGACTCCCCATTCTCTCTGTGTGTCTGTTCCTCTGCCAAAGAATTTGGCCTCTGAGATGAAAGTTTGCTCTAGGAGCTTTCCTTTCCTCAAACTCTGTGGTCCCCCACTTGCACCACATAGGCTATTAGCCTCAGTCTTTTTGCTATTGTTACTTGTCTCTGCCCCCCGAATCAGGTTCCACAGTTTATCAAGGACATTTGGGCAGCAGGTTTGGTTCTTCATACCCAAGGTAACCAGTGTCTCACAGGTGACATTTGTCAAAGTTGATCCTGTGGTGATGTAGAACTCTGGCATTAACCCAGCCTCTGGTGTTTCTGTTGTTTGCCAATGCAGCCTTGGCTATGCCCACGTGGCCCTGGACTTTGTTCTCTATGAGCAGATGAAATGAACAAGCAGTACAAGTACTTTGATATGCATTGTGCTTTTTTTTTCCTGTATGAAAGGTTTGTTCATTTACTGTCATGTCACAGGGCTTAAACACCCAAATAATGCCATTTCATTTACATTTCTAAAAAACTAGGATTATAAACACATTAAATCAAGATATACTGTAAGGCAGGTGAGGTGGCATACTCTTAATCCCAGCTTTCAGGTGGCAGAGGCTGGTACATGTCTATAATTTGGAGGACAGCATAGTTTACATAGCAAGTGCCATGCTAGCTCAGGCAACAGTCCTTTTTCCAAAAAAGAAATGAAAGAAAAAAAGAAAAGAGATATATTGTATATGTGTCTGAAATGTCCGATTAGAAATATTCTGTAATGGAGCTGGGAAGATGGCTGAGCAATTAAGATCACTTGTTTCTATAGAGGACCTGGTTCTCAGCACCCACACGACAGCTCACTCTAATTTCAGTCCAGGAGATCCAGCTAGGCAGGCTGTGCACATGTATACATGCTGGCAAAAACTCAAACACATAAAAATAAGTCTTAAAAAAAGTAAAGATAAAACCTTAAATATTCTTTTTTTTAAACTACTTTAAAATTTTCTTTGAGAATTATAGATGTTAGTTTGCCCTATTCCTGGTAATCAAGTTTGTGTGTGTCTTTTTGCTTTGAGACAGTGTCTCGATATAGCTCTTACTGGCCTGGAACTCACTGTTTTGAAACAGAGATCCGCCTGCTCTGCCTCCTGAGTGCCTGCAAACAAAGGGAGTGGCTTGTATATGTGCATCTGGCCTAAGTGGGGAGATGGTTTTTCTGAGTTCAAAGGGAATAAGAGTTAATAGATTAAAAATATTTTCTTTCTTCCTTTCCTTCCTTCCTTCCTTCTTTCTTTTCTTTTTTCTTTTTTGGTTTTTGTTGAAACTCACTCTGTATACCAGGCTGACCTCAAATTCACAGAGATTCACCTGCCTCTATCTCCCAATTACTGGGATTAAACGCCCAGCCTAAAACTATTTTCTTGGGGCTGGAGATATGACTCAGGTAAAGAGCACTGGCTGCTCTTCTAGAGGTCCTCAGTTCAATTCCCAGCAACTGTATAGTGCCTCACAACCACCTATAATGAGATCTGGTACCCTCTTCTGACATGCAGGCAAACATTGCAGGCAGAACACTGTATACATAATAAATAAATAAATAAAATATTTTCTTAGCTGTAATTTCTTAAAACAATAATAAATTACCAAAATGTATGTATTGTTTGGGGTGTTTTTTGGGGGGATGTTTTTTTGTTTTTTTGGGGGGGGTTGTTTTTCAAGACAGGGTTTCTCTGTAGCTTTGGAGCCTGTCCTGGAACTAG
>LOJH01025552.1:0-16790 GCA_001685095.1 Ellobius talpinus
TATTTACATGCTTACTCATGTGTGTGTGTGTGTGTACATGTGTGTATGTGTGTGTACATGTGTGTATGTGTGTGTACATGTGTGTGTGTGTGTGTGTACATGTGTGTTGATATTTTGTAGTAGTCATGCTTTGAAAGTCAATATGAATACTTTAGGGAATTGAAGATGCTGGAGTATTGTTCCTGAGGAAAAAATGTCCACATAACTATCTCATGTAGATCATAATCTTAAACCCTACAAACTACTATTTTTATTTATTTATTTATATTTATTTATCTATCTGTCTCTCTATTTATTTATTTGGTTTTTTCGAGACAGAGTTTCTCTGTAGCTTTGAAGCCTGTCCTGGAACTAGCTCTTGTAGACCAGGTGGGCCTCAAACTCACAGAGATCCATTTGCCTCTGTCTCCTGAGTGCTGGGATTAAAGGCGTGCACCACCACCACCCAGCCAAACTACTTTTCTAGGTAGATTCTATTCTGTTCTTCTGCAAAAGAGAAAACAATCTTCAGAAGCATTAAGCAACTTGAATGGAAGCAAATCATTAACAAGTGCCAAATACAGTATTCCAACCCTGGTCAAGCATGGTGGTATACATCTGTTAATCTCAGCACTTGGGAGTCTGAGTCAGGAGGATTGAGAGTTTAAGGCCAGCCTGGGATACCTTGTGAGATCCCATCTCATGAAAGAATGAAAGGGGGAAAAATATGTCAACCAAGAGCCAGAGTGTCTTTGACTATACTGCCCTACCCTTTCTATCTCCAGCTTCCGATCATCTCCAAGAACTAACACAAGAATTCAGGACTTTGCCTTGTTTGTTCTCATTTGATAGGAAGCAATGTTCATCATTCTGCATGTCTGACTAGCAGATTCAGTATTACTTTAGTGTTCAAAGAAGGGACTTACCTACAGAATATATTACAAACTCTTAACGTTTTTTTAAAAATCAGGACTCGGAATGTGGCTCAGTTGGTAGAGTGCCTGCCTAGCATGTACAGAGCCCTGAGTTTGCTCCTCAGCACCACATAAGTCAGACATGGTGATGCTCACCTGGAACCCCAGCATTTGAGAGGTTGAAGCAGGGGGATCAGAAGATGAAGGTCGTCCTTGACTGCATAGCAAGTTTGAGGATAAGCCTATGCTACTTGAGCCCTAGTTCAAAAATAAAGTAAAACTGAGGCAGGAGGATCATGTTCATGGTCAGTCTGGACAACTTGGTGTGAGACTGTCTCAGAATAAACAATCTGGTGTTATAGCTCACCAGTTGTATTAGACCTAACATATACAAAGTCCTTTACCACAAAAAACAAACAAACAAAAATAAAAATTCTTGGAAGAACTTAGTCCAGAAGACTAGCATTAACCCTCCTGAGAGAAGTACCATCCGTGGCCTAAGCACTTCTCTCCAAATCCTGCCTCCTAAAGGTTCCACCACCTCACAAGATAGCCACACTTAGGGACTGAGTCTCCAGCACTTGAAACTTGAGACAAATTATAGCCAGACATTTGGCATCATCAGTCTTTTAAAGAATGCAAATCTAAACCTTCATGAAAACTCTTACTCGTAGAGACAGGTATAATTGTCAAAGAGACTAGTCACTGTTTGAAAGGACATGGAAATTTTGAATATTCATATACTGTTCACCAGAAAAGGGATCTGTTCAGTATTACCATGGTACTTACTGTACCACAACCACAGAAATGCTAGGAGTAACCCAGCTCGAAGATGTAGGTTGTAGCAAATCTGGAAGCTACTATCTTTAATACCTACAAGGTGTCCATATCCTCATCTGGTCTCACAGAACTATCATGAGGATAGAATTAAATGTGATGTCTGTAACTCAGTGTGCTGCAAATACAGCTGTTTCTGTGTTAGATATTCTCAACTGCTTTTCTTTCCCAAAGGAATTACTCTGAAGCCCTTTAGAACTTCAACCACACTGTGTGTCCCAGATCCCATCTTTAATAGCGAGCACCATCACTCTCTCCTGTTGCCAACTGAAGTTCCAGTACAAAGGCTCCTGCTAAGTGCCTTCTCCTCCCAGGGGCTTGTGCCTGGAGGTGGAGTCCAGTTTGAAGTCTGGTGCAGGTACAGTATGGACAACCCAGTCCCCTTGCTTAGGAAGGAAATGCCCTGTCCTTGGTCAGGTGGAACTGTTATAAGAAGCTAAGTAGGACGCCCTTCCTTGCTTTGTGTTCTTTATATTTGACAGTAGCTTGTATCTGGGATTTATATGTTAGGCTCTCCTGAGCAAAGAGTAAAATTGCATTAGTGTTATTCCCTACTGTCCTTTATGCAGTGCGTTCACCATTTTTGGTATTCTCTTACCATTTGATTTACTTCAGGTCTTTATTATATGAAGCCTAACTAATGTAACAACCTTCAACTGTTCTCCCCACTTCTAAACTCACTTCTTCCCACCATTAGAAAAATAGTCTTCACAAAACGTGAATCCACTTAATGTTACAATCACATTTCCAGAAAGAATGCTGGCCTGATTGTAGATGTCAACCTCACCCACACATCTACACCTCTAGGAAACCTACTAAAATGATTAAGAGAATACAAAGAAATGTAAAGGAAGGAAAAATAGGATCATAAACAGTACTGTCACATGACAGAAATACTTTCTGCAATCAGGAAAAAAATAGATCTTTAAAACCACCTAGCTCTGATGGTACAGCTTTATGATCTAAGAATGGACTAGTTTGACATGAAAAGAAAATAGAATGGGTTCTAGCAGGTTCTCATCCTAGTGCAAATAGACTGTCATAGGCCTAGAAACACAGGTGAGTCATGGGGAAGAGGGAGACTGTCTCGCCTAGAGCCACCTGTGCTGCTCTAGGGTGGACGTTTTGAGAGGACCCAAGGCACATGCAGATCCTCATGCAGAAAGCTGTACAGGTCATCCTGAGCTGAGGGTAGGGTTGTTTCTGTGTAATAGAATACTGGCAGTATATCCTGCCAGTCCAGCCACCACCGTACACCACCAGTCCAAACAGCTGGGTTCCAAAGGTAACTAGCTCCTGAAAACTGAATCACTGGAGCAGGCTGCGCTATTCATCCACCTGATTATTCCAGCTGGCATTTTGTACTTTTGTGGTTTTCAGATACTATTATCCTAATGTAAGGGACCAGATGGTTGCCAAAGGAACCTTGCCATTATCAAGGATCTGTGCCATGGTAACCATGCAGCACCGTGAAGATGTGGGAATGCAGAACTTTAATCTTCCATTAACCTCCAGATTTGAGAACAGTAAAGAATTGAAGAACCAGTCATCAGGTAATTGAAGACTTTTCAAAGTCATTGTATATAAATATCCTTTTTCTTGTTGAATTATTATTCACTTGGGGTATTTACGTTTTTGAGTCTCTGATGAGAGCTGAGTTTCACCCTCTCTTAGAAAGATGAGTGTAGAATATATATTGCAAATTTTGCATGTAATTTTAGAAAACTCATAGTTCTGTGGACTCTGTATACATGATGCTTGTGTCATTTTACCATGAACACTTAAGCATTTAAAAAGCCCTCATAGCATAAATGCTAAGTAATTTATAGATACCCTAGAAAATTACTCTAAGCCAACATGAGCAGAAGTGGGACTCTGGATGTGATTAGCTTGGATTGGAAATTGACTCTAAGGGAGATTAAAAAACTTTGGTGTATGTGTGCATACATACGTGCAGAGGGCACACCTGTCATGGAACATATGTGGAAGTTAAAATTATTTTATTTTATGTGTATAGGTATTTGCCTGTCCATATGTATGTGAACCTAATGCATGAAGTACCATCAGAGGTCAGAAGAGGACGTCAGATCCTTTGAAACTAGAATTATAGGCAGTTTGAAGCCTCCACATGGATCTAAGAACTGAAAGCGGGCCCTCTGCAAGAGCAACAAATGCTCTTACTGTTGAACCATCTCTCCAGCCACAGGAGAAGATTCATTAAATTAAGGCCAGCAGGATTACTCAGTCCCTGCTGCCAACTCTGATAACCTAGTCAGTCCCAGAACCCATGTGATGAAAGGAGAAAGCCAGCTCCCACACGTTGTCCTCTGACTCCTACCACAGACAGATAGACATACAGATAAAACTTGAAAGAGCTTAACAAGAATTTGGCATTTAAATAGTATTACAAACTGATGGTTTCCAGAAAGGCAATTCAAACTGCAAAATTATCAGAATTAACTTTCTAAGTCAAGTTACTGTGTGATACGTGTTAAAGAGTATCTGCTAAAACCAGGTTTTATCTTGCCTTATTAAGATTAAGTTGTTCCTCCTGAGTCCCCATGATTCAACTTGTTGAGTTCTTTTTTAAAGCTATCTCTGGAATGAGGCTCTAGCATGGAAGACTTTAAAAAAAAAAAAGATGGTGTATGATTTTGTGAAGTACAGTATACAACATGGACAGATCTCTTCTGTCACTCACTGTGACTGTGGTCGTCGTCCTTCTGCCTCCCGGCTAGGCGCTAATGATTTAGGAGAACGGAAATCCTTCTAGCCAACCTGGTAGTTTTTTTCTTCCTGCTCTCATTCGTCAGGTTTGCTGGATGTGGGTTTGAGGTACCGACGTAGCCCAAGAACAACAGAGGGAGTTCTTGCTGCCCGAACTGTCTCCATCTCAGTCCAGATTATCAGAGCCTGTGGTCTGCAGGCAGCGGCCAAGTAAGTCCACCTTAGAAAAGTGCTTCTTAAACCTCTTTGTGTGCAGTCTGTCCAGTGCATGCTCCCACCTGGGTGACTGACTGAGACCTTCCTGTGGTGCAGTCTGTCCAGTGCATGCTCCAACCTGGGTGACTGACTGAGACTTTCCTGTGGTGCAGTCTGTCCAGTGCATGCTCCCACCTGGGTGACTGACTGAGACCTTCCTGTGGTACAGTCTGTCCAGTGCATGCTCCCACCTGGGTGACTGAGACTTCCTGTGGTGCAGTCTGTCCAGTATGATGCTCCCATGTGGATGACTGTCTTGTGAAAAATTTTCATTTCACTATGACTTTGTGTTAAGAAAGCATATCAGAATTTCAGGAAATTGCATGAAGACTCTTGGTACTGTTATTGCAAATCCATTTCTTCACTTTGTAACAACTTTGTGTTCTGCCCTCCTTAGCCCCCTCTTGCCATGGTTATGCTCTGCACCCTCCAACCATGCTGTGTGCTTGCATCTATTCTCAGCACAGTGACCGATGACCTGTTAAAAGTAACTCCCACCTTGACCATATGTCTATTAAAAAATAGCCACAGTCCTTGCAGTTTTGTAAGGGCCCACATCTGTTATCTTTGTAACCTCTGCTTCCTCCGAAGCTCCACCCACTGGTCTGCTTCTTGCTTCTGAGCACATTAAGCACATTTCCCCTACTGATGACCCTTTGTTTCTGTTTATTCTGCTTCCTCTACATCTCCTTAAGACTCCCAAGACTCTTCCTCTTCTTCATGCTCTCCTTTTGTCCTTTTGTCTGCAAGTCCCACCTAACCTCTACCTGTCCATCTATTGGCCAGTCAAGTTTTTTATTAAACCAATCACAGTGACATATTCACACAGTGTAAATGAATATTCCAAAGTTGGGTCTACTGCTCATCACAATGTCAGAAAGTAATCCCCATGGAGAAGCAGAAGGCATCTTAGTTGAGAAGACGCCACTAAGGATGCATACCATCCAGCTGGGATTTGCTGAAAGGGCTCAAAGGAGCAAGACTTTGCTGCACTGGTTTTCTTCGTTTTATCTAGAAGGAGGGAAGGCAAGACTAGAGTCACATTTGAGCTTGTTAAGTTACAAGGAACCTCCATTTTAGGCAGTGTGAGCCAGGAGTGTTAGGTTTACAGAGTGATCTTGCCTTTGGTGTGTTCTTAGATAAGATTACAGAGAAGTCTAGTTTTTTTCTCACTTTATCGTGGTGACAGAGTAACCTTATCCCAGACCCTCAGGATAGTTTTTAATCGGGTTACTTCTTACATTAAAACTTTTGAATTTCCCAGTATCAGTAGCAGTGGTCTAAGCAATTTTAATTGAGCATTTAAATTTAAAAGTTAGCATATTTTCAAGTTAGGGTATGCTTGTATAAATTATCTTTAGGTACTTCTGTATTGATATGCTAAATACATTATTAACTATATTATAAGGAAATTTTAGTATATATGATAACAAGTTTTAGTATTTTTTCCAATGTTCACATTGTTACCCCATGAACCTCCTCAGTGTATGCTCCTCTTTCAGGCCACTTCATGCGAATATCCCGTCATACCAAGGTTACTATGAAAGCTCATTGTGGAATGGCCTAGATACACAAGTGTTGTTAAGCATGCTCGGATCTTGTGAAAGTAGTAGAGCTATTTCCTGGGTGTGCAAGCTGATTTCTAATAATGTTGTAGTGTCTCCTTCTCACTCCTCTCTTGCCTCCTGCAGGGCTTTGGCTGAGCAGGAGCCTGCTGTACAGTTTAGTGCCACCGTCGGAGTCAATGCTTCTGTCACCACACATCTCTCCTTCCTGCCCAAGGGGGAGCAGCACCGAACCCGCCCTGTGGCCTGTTCCTTCTGCCCTGAGTTCTCCCATCACATTGAATTCCCCTGTAACCTGGTGACTCAGCACTGTAGTGGAGAAGCCAGTTTCCTGGCAGAGCTATTGGAATATGCAGAAATTATTTTTGCAATCTATCATGAAAATACCAAGTCAGGTAGGCACTGAGGCCCTGCTGTGGATGGCGTGTTCCTTCCTAGGCGATGCCCTGAAAAACTGAAAAGTGGGGTCATAATCTTTGTTTGTTCATTTTTTGGTTGGTTGTTTTTTTGAGACAGTTTTCTCAGTTTAATATCCCTTTCTGTCCTGGAACTCACTCTATAGGCCAGGCTGGCCTCAAACTCACAGGGATCCCCCTGCCTCTGCCTCCCGAGTTCGGGGATTAAAGGTGTGCACCACTGCCCAGCCATAATATTTACAACTTCTAAAGGGCATACTGAAAATAAGCATGTGAAATATGTACACAAGAATGTAGAAAGAAACAGCAATTGTGTTCAGATGTTGATGGGTGAATCTAAATAAAGAGTAGACATGTGCTCATTGAGGTTTGCATACCTTTCCCATATGCCTGCAGAAGGAAAATTTGAGTAAAATGTCTGAAGGACATTCAGACTCTGACTAGGATGTAAGCAAGATAATCTCTGATGTATCAGTTCAGCACTGATTCGTGTGTAGAAATGAGGTGTTCTAGGAGTATACTGTAAACAGGCCTCAGTAGCCCACCAATAATTATTTATTTTTGCTTCACTTAACAGTCAGTGATATAGCCAGTATCCAGTCGTGCAAGGACTATCTTCTTGGAGTAGTAAAAGTTCCAACAAAAGACCTACTGGTCAAGAGATCTGGTAAGAATCCTGAGAAATCACATGCTGATACTGCCTTGATGAGGTAATCCTGTCCACCTCCCATGCAAAATACACAAGGAAACCTGCCTCCAGAGACATGCTGTGAACGCACCCAGGTTCCTTAGAGTGTCCCTTCCACTGCAGAGGTCAAACTCACCCTACTCTAGGAAAGATGGTGCTGGTGATGGCGACAGTGGCTGTACCTCTGCATATATAGCATGTTGTGACATATTTCCTCAGATTTATTTGAGCCTCACGACAAACCTCTAGCAGGATACATTTGACAAACCAAAGACTCAAAGAAGTTGATTTGCCAAAACCACACAGCTGTTGAGTAGCAGAACTTGAAATGTAGTCAGCATTCACCAGTTATTTTCACTCTCCTGTCCTGCAGTACAAATGGAATGAAGATAACCATATAAAGGCATGGACGAATACATACAGCTATTTGTTCAGGAACTAGACCCCAGAACACTTGACCTTCTGTTCCATTCCTTTTCCTTTGCATTAACAATGCCATGATAACATTTCATTTTTCTATAGCACTTTAACCATTGTTTCATTCAGCAATTATAACTTCAGTAAATAAGATCAGTGTGAATTTACCCATGTGTACCATATAGAAATGAGAAGAGAGATTAATGATTTATGCAGAATGAACCACCAGTTTGGGGTCTCAATCAAAGAAAGAACTCAGGTCTTCCAATCCCTGCCTTATCCTTCCTATCTGATCGCATTGCCTCTCAGTGATGAGAGAAAGACTAGCTCCCAACTCATGTGGGTATGTTTTCTATTCAGCATTGGGCCGGGTAATGGGGGAATTTGAATTATAAAGAGGATGTGTTTTCTCTTTGAAGACAAGGATTAAAAGTCTTCCTTTTCCCAATAAGGGATCACAGGATGGTATCCTGTCATTTTGCCAGAAGATGAAGGCCTGCCTCAGGGCCTGGAGTATATGCAGAAGATTGTAGGAGGCCTGGAGCTTTCTGTTTCCTTTACGCATCCTGGAGATAGAGAGCGGGTGTTGGAAGCTGGTGAGCTGTTGGGCTGGACCTTTAACAACAGCCTGAAGAATCTTGTCAAGATGGAAGAAGAGGTGCCAGCCACTGTCACCATCTCCACCCCACGACTCTGGCTTCCTGTCCACTGTGTGCTGCTCGCTGGCCACAAGAACATTCATAAGAATACATACTGCTACCTTCGCTACAAACTGTACACTCAAGAAGCCTTTTGGACCCCTCTCCGGAAGCCTAAGGAATCTACAAACAGAAACCAGGTCCTGATCACTTTCAAGGCATCCAAAAGAGCAGAAGTCACTCGGAGCCAGTCACTGCTTTGGTACTTCAGGGAAGAAAAGTTAGAGATCCAAGTGTGGCGAGCTTATGGCAATGACAATTTAGAGAGGCCACACCAGACTGACAGCTGGATCGGCTCAGCCTATGTAGACCTGTCCAGACTTGGAGAAAAATCACCAAGGACACTAACTGTCAGTGGTGAGTGAACATTCAGGGCTAACTCTTTGTTTGGGTACCTTCTCTCAGCGTATGTTCATCAGATCTGAACATGTACTATAGTACCTATATTATCATAAGCACTCAGTTAACATGTGTAGAATGAGGTTGAGTGAATCTCAGTGACTACATTTAACACGTGTAAGAAGAGCCTGTGTGATCATTAAGGGTGATGGTTTAGCTCCTAATTGGAAAGAATACCTGCCAAGGATATTCTTTTCTCAGGATGTTTCTCAGAATATTCATCCTCCCTGGTGAGCACATGTTGGAACTGTAAAGAGAACTGCATGGTTCTAAACTGGTTCGTAAGGCAGAGAGGAAAAGTTACATTTTACAAATGGGATGCACTGTGTCCTTTTGTTTCAAGCATTCATTGGTGCTTATTGCATATATATTAGCCCTGGGAACTCAAATATGAGTAAGAATTAGTTCCTAGCCTAATTGTGCTTATATTCTAATAAAGACTACAACCATAAACAATAAACCTGAAGTATAAGAACTAAAAAGAGGGTGTTCTCAGTGGTTTGGTGGGACTGTGAGGGTTCGTGGTCCTTAAAGTTGATCAAAGGACAGAATCTCAGCCGAAATGATTTAGGATTTAGGAGCAAGCTAGGGAAGGGAAAAGAACAGTGCTTTTGTTTGAGACAATGTCTCTATACATAGCCCTGACTGTCCTGGAATTCACTATGTAGACCAGGCTGGCCTCAAACTCACAAAGATTCACCTGCCTCTGCCTCCAGAGTGCTGGGATTAAAGGCATGTGCCAGCACACCCGGCTAAGAAAGATTTCCTAAAGATACAGAGGTGTGAAGCAGTTAGGTGTATTGCAGATGTTGTAAGTAACCTGGACTAGCCAGGTCTCAGGGAACACAGGTTACAAAGCACTGCGATCAGAACAGTGGTCAGGAGAACTAGTCTCATCAAAGCAGAAGCAATTGGTCTTTCTTCTAAGAACTGTGAAAGGTCATCACGGTGGACTTTGGATAGAGAAGTCATAGAGCTTTGCATTCTAGAAAAGTGGGTGTAGTGACTATGATGTGGCATGAATTGAAGGTAGCCAACTCAGTTCTTTTTCGTTGTTGCATCTCATGTGTCACATAGCCCAACATCACCTTAAATTCACTGTGTAGCCAAGGGCCACCACATCTTGTTCATGTGGTGTTGTGGATCAAACCCGGGGTCTCTTGTGAGCCTGGCAAACACTCTACCTGCTGAGCTCACAGCAGCCAGCCCCTGACTAGCTTCTGTTCAGACATGACTCAGTTTAACACTTCTGTAAAGTTGGTTATTTCCCTGCTCTGTAGAGTTAAAGAAATGAGGGCTTGACTTCTGCTCCTCTGATCCTGGGGGTTTTGTTTTGTTTTACTTTTGCTGTTGGTATGTGGTTTTGGTTTGGGTGGGGGGGGGTTTGCTTGCTTGCTTGCTTGGTGGTTTAGAAACAAGGTTTTAAGATATATCCTATGTTGGAGCAGAATTTGTGATGTATCTCAGACTGGCCTTGAACTCACAGTCCTCCTTCAGCTTCCTAGGTGCTGGGGTTATAGGCCTGAGGTTCTAACCTGTGTTGGACAGACGACCCAATCTAAAAAAAATAAGAAATGAGTGAGCCTGGGCAATTGTCCAAATTCTTGGGTTCCTTTTGGACCCAGTAGATGTAAGTCTGGCCCTATGAAGTATCTCTTCAAATGCTACATGACCTATTTTATCTAAGCCCAGTTCAGGTCACTTCATAGAAGCTACAGAAAAGGTTTTTGAAGTGAGCCAGGCTCACTTGATCTAACTTTTTTAGATAGACTTTTAACTTCACTACTGAAGAAAATAGATCTGGAACACAGAATATAGGTCAAGGGTCAGAATTCCATCACAAATACTTTTTTATTAAGTTTCCAAAGAGACTATTAAACTTTTCAGATTGTCTGTGTCTGTCATATGTTTCCATATCCCACTACTGTAAGGTTTGTATCCACTTAAATAAGAGCCTTATACATTTAATGTGTTTGTTAAATGTGTCTTCCACATCACTCAGCCATCTAACCTGTTTCCATATGAGGGTAAGGACAAACTGGGTTGCATGTGGGCATTTTTCCTCTCATAATGACTGTCATTTTCTGCTTGCAAGAGTCATGGTAATTTGTATACGAAGAAAAGAGGCTATAAAGAGACAAAAAAAGTTGTCTTACTGCCATCTATGACAGTAACATCTTTTTCCTTGAATAGGAATGAATCTAGCAAAAAGATTCAGAAGGAATTATTGATTAGTTTAAGATCCAGCAAGCCAATGAAGCTGAAATCCAGTGATTATCGGGAGAACGATGCTGGCAGCTCCATTGACCCCTCTGAAATTCTGGCACAGAAAAGACACAGCTGTTAGTACCCTTAGCCTCCCTTCCTCTGCTCCTCCTGCCTCCCCTCATTGAACCCTGGGGGGTGTTGCCAGGTCGTACTCAGATGGTAAAGAGGCTGATGTGAGCACTGGATAGCTCCCCAATGGGGAGAGATCTAAGAGTAGAAGCCCGTGTGCATGCAGAAGAGAAGATGGGCTCCTCTTGTCCTTACCTGGTGCCCCTTGGTGTGAATTCTCTCCATAGCAATGCTGCCTGACTGCAGAGTATTTGGTTCTGGCTTCAAATCAGAAATGTCACCATGTAATATTGGATGTAACTGGACATTGTAGGGGCAGAGACAAAATTTTTACATATACCAGCTTCAGATTCTTTTTGGAAATTGGTGTGTTGAGACCTGTGGTCCTATTGCAGGAAAGAGCCTCCGAGAGATATTTTCTGTCACCTAGGCTTATTTGCCTCCATTCTCTTGCAGGTGTGTATCCTCTGTTTGGAAGAAATGCTTCCAACCTCTCTGGAGCTGCCTTGCGAGTTCACGTGGTTCTTTCCCCTCTTTCACCTCTCACTGAGCCCACTCGTGATCTGGACTCCATGGACTGCAGCAGCCACAGTGAGTCTGAGCAACTCCCCAGAAAGAGCGATGAGCTCCAGCTGTCTCCACCCTGTGTCCTCCAGAAGACTCCAGCCTCCACCCAGGTCAGCTGCAACAGCGCTGCAGCTGAGGTGTGCCCTGCCCAGGAGGGTCCTTCTGAGTTGGAGGGGACTTTTGCAGTCAGCATCCTGGTGGAGAGAGCCATGCACTTGAGCTTGAAAGGTATGCTCTGCAGACTTACCCAAAAGCAGGTGTCCAGTTCCCTGCCGTGCTCTCTGTCTTCACAGAGCTTTCAGATTATGCCAGGACCTACAAGGATGGTTAATCTTCTTCGTCAATAATTATATTTTACAAGCCTAAAGGTTGAAGTAACAAGAAAGCCTTTCTGAGGTTAAAGCCAACTTTGCCAATTGTATAAATGCTGCAGATCATAAACTGCTGTCCAGAAATCCAGATGTCACCCTCAGTGCTTCTCTCTTCCTTATCCACCATCCAGTGTCCACATCAAATAAATAGTTCTCTTCTTTAAATGTCTCACAACCTCTTCCTCCTCCTCCATTCTGCCCACTTAGGTCCTCAGTGGGTTCTTAGCACTAGGACTATGACTAGGGGTTACGAGCACTATGTCCCCAGGAGATTTATAAGGAAAACTGGGAATTGGTGACACTAGATAGAAAAAAATTGTATTAAGAGCAATGCCTACAATGTTGACAGCCACAGAAATCACAAACATCGTGTGTTATTGTAGGATCTTATTGTTCTATTCTCACCAGTTATTTGAACTTATAGCACTTATGGGCTACATCTAGGTCTTACTAATAAAACGTGTACTTTTATATCACTGAGTTCTAAGTTTTGATAGCTACAAGTATACTTAGATTTCTTTATAGTCCTAGGTGTTTTGCATTATGCATTTTTAAAGAAACACTATTAAACAAAGAAGGCCAAACATTTTACCAGACCGCAAAGGAAAACACCCTCCTCCCTACCTTTGTTAGCCTGGCATCGCCACTAAGATTTTTGCTTTGCTGTTACCTTCCCTCTTTAGGCTGTATGTCTGGCCAGCAAATCTGACTTTGTCTCTCCATTGGTTGAAATACTTGGTTGGTTTTCTATCACTTGCCACCCTGGTGACATAGCACACAAAATCTTGCCCATCTGGCCTCAGCAGCCTTGCCAGCTTCATTTCTTACCACGTTCACTCACATTCAGCTGCTCCTTAGAGCAGGCTAAAGTGATGCCGACACTCTGAAGCTTACCCCGTCACACCATTAGCAATAAGCCTGCCTCTGTGCACCCAAAGATGTCCTGTAACACGCCATATTCTCACACTGAGTCACACTATTTTGTACTTAATACTGTCTTTGGTTCTAGTCCTTGGGTCAGGTATGTCACTTTTTACTGTGTCCTCATTTCCTGACCCTCTTGATACAGCTAACATGTATAGTCTGCTCTGTGACTATGAGGCACAGCCTCTCACATTTCTGACTGAGTTAACTTGTAATCACTTGTTACTTGGCCTCTTGTAACAGCCAGGTAATGGCACACCAGTGTAGACACTTGACTTTCAGAGATTGCCTTTGTATTCGGATAGTCCTTCCATCATAAACATGTGTGCACCTGCGAGGTCAGGGAAGTGCAGACATAAGCCCTTCTGCATGATGGCACGATAGGGCTCCAGAATGGGAACTGGAGGACTGTGCCTGCCCTAGCTGACTTGTAAATGATTTGTGACCTTGAGCGAACCCACTTCTCATTTGCTCAACTATCAAACATGATCATACAAATTCGTCAGAGAGTCTTCTCTACTTCTGTCTTCTAAGAACATGGGGCTGAGGGGGTATGTGTTCTCTGTACACTAGCGCACTTGTCAAGCTTCCATGTCATTTACGTGCTTCAGCGTCACATTGGATTTGCTCCTGCCTCCAACAGCATTCTCATTGTTCCTGAACTTGAGCCTTGGAATGGAATGAATGGTTTCTTTGTAAAAAGCATCATGCTGATGATTTACAGACAACCCTAAAGCTTGAACGTGGGACAGCTACAAACTTACCATGGTCCCCACTGTAGTTGTGGTTCTGAAAATATAAGAGCATTTGTTACAGAATCTCTGGGGAGCCCTCCTTTAAGAAGTAGCTTTGAGCCCAGCAGTGGTGGCACATGCCTTTAATCCCAGCACTCAGGAGGCAGAAGCAGGTGGATCTCTGTGAGTTTGAGACCAGCCTGGTCTACAGAGTGAGTTCAGGGCAGCCAGAGTTACACAGTGAAACCCTGTCTTAAAAAACAAAACATAGCAGCTTTGAGACCCATACAGTGGCACATGCCTTTAGTCATAGCTACTCAGGAGGCTGAGGCAAGAGAATTGCTTAATTCCAGGAGTTCAGAGCCACGTGATCAACATAGCAAGGCCCTGTCTGAAAAGAAGAGAAAGTCAGCCTCGATAATCTTATTTATGCTCTTATATTATACAAGACATGAGACAGCTGAAGAACAAAGGTGAAACGTTTTTAGGCAATGTGTGCTGCAGTGGAGAACAGATGTTCTGGATTGTCTGTCTCTCTCCTCAGCTCAAACCAAATCTGACTCAGGTTGTGCACATTTGGCACAGAAATGTTAATTAGTGCTAAATTCATAGAACCATACTTTTTTATTTTTAACTTTTTATATTGATTGTGCGTATCCCTGCATGTATACACATGCCACAGTGCACATGTGGAGGTCAGAGGACTTTGGGGAAGTGGGTCTCACCTCCCACTGTGTTGAGGGAGATCAGTGAGGTAGGGTGTCTCCTTTTTTCGGGTGCTGCTCTGTGATGTGCTCCAGGCTAGCTGGCCCATGAACTTCCCAGCAACTCTGGCTCTGGCTCTGGCTCCCATCTCACTGGGGAAGTGCTGAGTTATAGCTGCATATCCCAGCTTTCAGTGAGTACCTATGGTAAAACTCAGGTCGTCAGGCTTGTGTAGCCAGCTCCTACATCTGCTGAGCCATCTCTCCATCCCTGAACTAAATATTTTTAACACACAAAACTGGCCTTTGTAAGGTTTTCACTGGCTCATATTAAGAGAGCAAGCTTTCTCTTAATTAAATGGAATGAATTAGAACTATTAGATGGGAAGCCGTGGAGGAGTCAGCCAATCATGGCTGATCTACTTACTAACTCACCAGAAGTGTGATAGACCAGCCATTGGCTTCCCTGCTTCCTGGCTTGCCTTGTGACACTTATCTTACCTGATTTTTCTGAGGTGTCATTAGCATGAGTTTAGTGTATAAGGAAACCGTTTATAAAGTGTTATCTAAACTATGAGTTAATCTCACTGAAACAGCGCTGTCCTTGCACAAAATACTTTTCCTACTTAAAAATTCTGAAAATGGAGTGAAGAGGTTAAGTGCTGTAAGCTGGTTTGCCTCAGACCTCAGCTGCTCTCACTGTGTTGTTAGGGTATAATGATTCCTTCTGGACGCCTTAAACAGTGATTTGCTAGCCTGGTGGTTTTGGTGCATTCCTTTAATCCCAGCACTCGGGAAGCAGAGGCAGGTGAATCTCCATAAATTAGAGGCCAGCCTGGTCTTCTAAGCAAGTTCCAGAAAAGCCAGGGCTTTTTTCAAGAAAATCCTCTCTTGAAAAAGCCTAAGGGGGCGGTGTTTGAGAACCCAACTCTGTGCAGAAATGTGAACAAGCCCAGTTCTCACTCATAAGGAGAGCTGGGGAACCAGACAGACCTGTGCTGCCCAGCAGATTTATCACTGCCTGCCTCTACAAATAGCTTCAAAAGTAAGGCTCAAGCTGGGTCTGCGGAGCAGCGGCAGAGAAAGATCAAAGCAAGATCTATGTACATCTAGAATTAGAATTTTATTATGGAAAGTGATTTGAGAGGTGGGGGAGCTAGAGTGAAATGGCGGTAGTAGGAAGGGTCACTAGCAAGCCAGGCTTGGTGGCAGAGTCCTGAAACTCCAGGACTAAGGAAGCTGAAGCAGGAGGACTGTGAATTTGAGGCCAGCTTGGGGATGGGGGGTACAAAACATGTCAGGTAGAAGGAGGAGCTCAAGCAAAGAGCAAAGGTGCTTACACCAATGAGGCCCCTGCCAGCACTCTGTGATACCTGAAGCCCAGCTTCTTCACCTGTGGGTCACACCTCTTATGGGTTACATAATTAAGTGTGGGAATCACAGAGCATTTGACAGCAATGAGAGGTTTCTGATCTTACAGAGACCAGGAATTAATTCAAAATTCAAGCAGTAACAAATCTGCGGTATTTCTTACAGCTTATAATGCTTGACTTCATGGTAGCCTTGGTTCTGAACTCATACTGTGTATCTAGTCACTGCTCAAGGCCAACAGGCAGCTGATTTTAGACTACCTATGTTATGAGTTACAGTGCATACGAAGTTTTCTGCTTTTTATTTTGAGATAGGGCCTCACTATATAGCCCTGGTTGGCCTTGAACTCACAGAAATTCACCTACCTCTGTCTCCGAGGTAGATTTGCTGAGATTTAAAGGCATGTGCCACGACACCCAACCATTTAATTGTGAAAAACAGGTTTAATGTTTTCTCATCACCATTCCTCAGCATGTATCAAATTATATTATCTCTGGGTTGTAGTATAATGTTTGGATTTTCTCTTAATTGCTGAATTGAGTTTTGTAAATAAATAAATGAAAATCTTTTAGTGAATTTTTCAACTTGGAATTAGGTCGGAATTTCCAACATTTTTCTGAAATGGCTCTAAACATGCTTCTGCCGTTTTGTACTGTGTATCTATACAGAGAGGCATTCTCAGCATTGACTATTACAAACCAGATCAACCACATCCTGCAGTATTCAACCAAGATTTAATTCTTTATGTAAAAACACAAGCATGTCCATGTCACTAGTATATAGATTGCTTTTATCTTTTATGAACAGTAAATTTACGTGTATTTTTTAGTTTATTTATTTATTTTTTATTATTATTATTAAAAAATTTCCACCTCCTCCCAATTCCC
>LOJH01025553.1:0-18699 GCA_001685095.1 Ellobius talpinus
TCTTTCATTAAAGATGAACCTGCAGAAGAGTTCAGGGAAAGAACAATTAAAGACGGTTGGTCATTCATCCCAGGACCACTTGGGAACTTAGATATTGCTGGCAACCTACTGCCAAGACAAGATCACTAGGAGAAACAGAATATAAAACATCCTTTGATGTAAGGCCTGTCCAGACCTGAGCGCTACATCAACAGACTCACAATGCAATGTAGGTTTCCAGGTTGACATTTCTGGGGCTCCTTTTGTTACTCTCTGCTTTGCTTTATTTATGCAAAAGATGCATCCCCAGGGGAAGAATCAAGTCAAATTATAACGGCAGCTGAGAAGCTTGCTATTTAAGGATGTCTATGGTGAAGTTCTTTGGGAATGGGTAATCATCTACCCTGATTTGCATTGGTTTTGTAAACTTCATGGGTATTTTTGTGTGTAACAGATCTTTATGAAACCAGGGCAAATCATAATACATGGCATCAAATACAGAGTCTGGCAGAGCTAAATTTTCGTCCTAGGTGAGCTAAAACATATAGCTTGATGTAGTAATGGTACTGAGGGAGGGAGCTGATGGAATTTGAATTTTTACCTCAAATATGTGGCAGTGTGGAGCTGGGGAGATAGCTAGGTTTGTAAGTGCTTGCTTTACAAGCATAAAGATCTGGTTTTGAAACCCCAGAACCCTTGTGCAAAATGCCAGTTATGGTGGAATGTGTGAGTAATTTCCTTTCTGTGCTGGGGATGCAGAGATAAGTTGATCCCTCAGCTCACTGGCCAGTCAGTCTAGCATACTTGGCAAGCTTCAGACAAGGGAGAAACCCTGTCTCATAGGAGGTGGTTAGTACCTGAGGAATACTACTAACCAAGTGTGTACTCGGTCCTTTACACACACCTATGCTCACACATACACACACCTGTGTTCCTAAACACACACACACACACAGTGTTTTTTAAAGATTTATTTTAATTTTATATCTTATGGGCATGTTGACTCCATGTATGTCTGTTACACAATTTGTGTGCATTGCACACAGCAGAGGACAGAGAAAGCACTGGATCCTATGGAAAAGGAGTGGTCGTTAGCCACTATATGGACTGGGTATTGAACCTGGATCCTATGGAAGAATAACCAGTGCGCTTAACTTCAGAGTCAGCTCTCCAGCCCCTTAAAAGAATGTTTTTTAAAGTCTACAACTTGAACATGTTGCTACAAAGTAGATTGTAGGAATAACCTGGACAGGGCTCATTTATAGAAGGCACAGAATATGGAGAAAAGAAAAGCAAACATTGCATCAAACAAGCTTAGATTTTAGAGTAGGCTTATTAATACCAAGAAGAAATCAAGAGGAGTATATGCACACTTCTCTTGAGGCCACCATGAAGACTGTACACATGAAGTAAGGAACGAGAAAAACCAAATTTGCCTCCTTTGCCTCCAACAGGAAGTCTCAAAAACAGTGAAAAGTCCATAGGCTTAGACAGAAAGGAGATCCAGTCTTGCAGCTTTACTGAGCACACCAATTTGCACAGGGGTTGCACTTAGTAAACTTACTACAAGAATTTGAGTCTTTTAGTGCCTTTTCTTTCCACCAATATGCTGAAGATTGTGATCCCTCCTTGCATGGCCAATGTGAGAACCAAAATGTCAAGGACCTAATATCACAGCTGACCTCAGGTAGAGCCCAGAAAATTAAAACTATCAATATTGGTGACTTTTTTTTTCTTAGTATCCTGACTGCTACTGTGTGAGTAATCTTGAGTCCACGGTGGCCTTTGGTAGATAATTGTTGAGAGGTTGAGAGAATGAGCCATCTCGCAACCCAAAGAGCCTGCAGCAGAGTGTTGCTAGCCAGATGTCAGTACTGAGTGAGAAGCTATTGTCTTTCTTCTCCCATTACAAATGCATCCAATGTTCCCCTGAAAATCTTTCCCAGAATCCACATTGCTCAAAAAGATTAAAACCATTTCCCCGTGAGTTTTTTTTTAATCCTTTCTTCCTTGCCACGTCAGGTAACTCTAACCTTTTGCTTCCAACAATTCAAACAAAAAATTCTTCCCTTTCTTGTTTTCCTTTCCCTTCTTCCTGTATTTTTTTCCGGTTGTCAGAACCCTAGGAGGTTTCTTTTCATTTTAATTAAGAGTGAATGAAGGTAGCAAAATGTTTTATAACTGGAGAGAATTCACCAGCAGGGCATCAAGGCAGACATCCACATCCTGAAAGAAAGGCTTGCAGACACCAAATCAACGCAGTGGGGAAGGTATCCTCCACTCCCTCCGCATCCCGCTGACTTATTGCCCAGCCCTCCCTTTGCCTGTCTGCCTGGAAGCTTTACCTCTGGTGGAAGTCCCCCTGTCTTTTGTTAGGGAAAGCTTCAATTGGAAGCTTGCCTTTGTCAAGTGTTTTTAAACACACGGTGTGTGCCCAGAAACTGCTTGTGCCTGCAAGAGTCCTGGAAGTTAATTCTTGCCACCCAGGGAAGTGTCCCAGTTTCCCTCAACTTTCACTGACCTACTCCTCATTGTATACCTGGCCGTCTTTAAACACAGTGACAGCTTGAGATCGTACCAGCCAATCCCTTAGGGGCCTGTGACATGCATTTGCTGATGGAAAGCATGCTTGTGGCCAAGAGAAAGCCTGTAGGCAGGAAGAGAACCAAATATCGCTGCCGAGAGGAACGTGGAAAGGGACCTCTTTGCAGTACCGATGCTGTGCTCGGTCTCCTGTGGCCCTGCTCTCCCGCTGAGCAGGCCACCGTGAGAACAGAACACAGGCTCCCAGTGACATCTTTAGAGTGCCAAATCTGGCTCACTGCCTGCCCGAGCTCTGTTTAGCGCTCTGCACTTGGAAGATGGCATTATGAGATTCCTTCCAAGGAAAGCATGCTTTTATTAAACTCCTGGACCAAATTGCCTCCCTGTTGCCCTCTTTGTTTTTCATGAGACATGATGGGTTATTACATTTGTGATTAAAAAAATCTGTCATCGGTGTGGTTGCCTTTTCAGTTTCGTTGGGCGGCGATCATGACGTTGATGCGCAGAGGAATTGGAGAATGGAGAAGAGAAAGCATGTTTTTATATATAGGGAACCTTCTTCCGCTCACTGCTGACCTCGTGGCTCCTGTAGCAATGGACCGTTACCCAGCTGACTGGATTGGCATGGCAGGAGTGAAGGAAGGGGGTGGACCAATGTCTAAAGCCAGAGACTAGACAATGGAGGTTAACGTAGCTCATTCTGGGAGTTTCAGACAATCCAAATGCTGAGTCTCAGCAGGGCTGCTCCAATTCACCTAATCAGCTTTTGAGTCTAGCAGTTCTCTTTATACTTACTGTCTGTTTGGATGTAAATATTTCACAAGTGACCCCTTTCCCTCAAAACATGGAAAGCATAAAACCAAGTCTTGGAAACTCAATTCATGTGAGATCCAGCTGCAGCCCAAACTCTAGCTTGCATTGATGTCAGAAGAAAAGAAGGTTAAAGAGCCTGTGTTGGGGATGGGACGACCCACACTGGGTTCTAGACGCCGAGTTATAGGGATGATGGATCTGTCTGCAGGTCAGTTCTCCTCCGAGTTTCTGACCGCTCTCCACAGTGCATCCTGAATGTCGTTCCCTGTAGGAGCTTCCTCACTAGTGTCCCTGGTCCATGCTCTGCAGTTTGATGCCTTTTCTTGTGCTAGAAGAATTTCTTCATCACAAGTAATTCTCTACTTGAGCAAAGTGAGGAATTTTTCTCTCCAGTGGGCATTCCTGATTTATCCCATCATAGTAAGTATCTACTTGAAGGAATGTATCCTTCACTGAATTCTCAAAGGAAGTATGCCTCATGGCTACTGTATGTTTCAACTAGTGACTATGGGTAGGTCTTGTTTTTTGTTTTTTGGGGTTTTTTTGCATTTTCCGTATTTGGGAAAGTTGTTGGTACCTTTCTGCAACAATTTTCCTTCCCTTTTGATTGCTTACCAAAATGGTATAACTTTTTGATGAATGCTTGTATGCCATCCCTCTGAAGAAGTGTCAAATATCAGTTGTTTGTTCTTCATAGATAATGGGAATCTTATTCTTAGCTCTTGAACATGACACTGAGACTCCCCCTGATCTCAGTAACTTGTCCTGTATATGGTCACTAAGCTTTCTTTATCTTAGGTCCCACAGTAAGAAGTTACCTGTTGTTTAAAGATCTTGCTGGAGCTGAGTGGTTTGGGTATGATTTGTCATAATTCTCAGCAAGCCTGGAACCATGTCTTACATTACTGATCTGTAAAATTGGTCTCATAAATATGTTATGGAGGATCTGAATAAAATCACCTTTAGTACAGACTCTATAATGATACAATATGATTCAAAAAGACAAAAGAAAGATGGGGAACCCCCTGATAACTGTTACTACACTACTCCCTACTTTTATCTTAAAGTACAAATAAGTGGTATTTAGTACTTCATTCTCTCTTTGAAATCATTTGAAGATTTGCAGAGCTCCAGGGAGAAAGTATTGTGATTTCTTTTACTGTTTATTATAAAATAAAACTTGGGGATAAATATTAAAGGTATAAACCTGAGATAATCACAAGTGACCACGGCATACAGTGCCACCATCCACTTCCTGGCTCACAGAGGCTGTGCAACCCTTGACCTACCTCATTCTCTTCCAAGGTCCTTTCTTTTTCTTGTCCTGAGTCAGCCAGGGAACTCCATGATCCATTCTGGCCAGGTGAATGTGAACCCACCCTTGAACCAAACACTCTATTCCATTGGACACCAGACCACAACATAGACAAAACTTCAGTAACAAGAAAGGACTCCCATGTCTCTGCTAAGAAGCACAAACCAGCTGATTGCAGAGGAACCAATTAAGCCAATGACTGCCCCGGGTTTCTCCAGAGAGACTGTTTTTATCTGACATGCTCATTTTACCTTGGAACCAAGGAGCACATTCATTTCATCTCACACTTCTATACCTACTATGTGTCTGAGCTTTTATGAGTATTTTCCCATTAGTTATCATAGCAGTCCCATGAATTAGACACTATAGTGCATGATTTAAAGGTGTAAAAGCTAAAATTCAACAACTCTGAGTGCTGTTAAGTTGGCTAAGGTCATTATGAGTGGTAGAGGCACTGATTCCAGAGCTTATGGTATTTCTAGTACACACTATTTGGCTTCAATATGTATCATTTCTCCTCCCATTCCTGCCTTTGTGCTTGCTCGAAGATACCTTCTGTATCTCCAAATGTGTCCTTCTTTGTCCTAAACTCATATCCCCCCCATCAGTTTGGAAGTAATAACTTTGCTGTGAATTCTCTCAGCATCTTAGATTTATCTCAAACCCAGGAATGCAATTAATAACTTTCACCCATGTAATATAGTCAATTATGTGCCAACTCCATCTTCTTCTTTCATAGGAAGCTCCCTGAAGGCAGAATTGAGGCCTTTTAATTCATTTGTATCCTTTAAGAATGACTGGAACTGTAAAGGCATAGTATGGTCCCTCTACACGGCTGTGGGAGATGAGGTCAGAGAGAAAGGAGTGGGAGAGAAAGGAAGGAAAAAAGAATTAAAAACAATAGAAGACAGTATATAATTAAGTGCTAAATTGTATGGTTCAGACTAATTATAAACCATTTAAAAGAAATGCAATTTTATTACTTTCAAGAACATAAAGCTAAGTTAATTAATGGCTAACAATATGTTGTCAAGTAGCTGTCTTGTCATTCCCACTGTAATTAATCAACACTCTTTTCATAAATGCAAAAATGGACCTAAGCCCAGCCCATATCCAGATTACTGAAAACTCTTCATAAGCATAATCTGAAATAGTGAAGTACTCGATATACAGAGTTAGATGGAAATCTGAAGATAAAAGCACATAGAGAAATGGCACAGGGCATATCTAAGCGTTCTTTCTTTGCCAACGAGTACTAATGAGGCTTCCCCAAAGGTTGACACCAGTAGAGGCCCATATTTCTTAAACCGACAGCACATTTGCTTACAGCATTACATTCCTTGTTTCTTTGTCATCTTTTGCTCGAATGATTCATCCATTCATTCAGAAAGGAGGGCTTGAAGTGTTTGTGTCAGAATACCAAAATGGTGCAGCCCTAAGGTGAAGCCAGAAGCAGACAGTAAGAAGGAAGGCAGAGAAGGCACTTGGAAGAATGGAGTCTGGGGTGGGGACAGAAGTGGGGACAGGAGAGAGAACTGCAAAGGGCTCTCAGGCGTTGTGCTTGGCTGGCTCTTTGAAGAGAAGTAGAGAACGCACACTGGAGTTTAATCTGGGGATTACTGTGTCTGATGGGCTTATGAAACATGTAATTAGTGATTCAGACCGTTCCTGACCCAAGGCGCTAAAACTCAAGGGCAGAGGTCACATGGTTAACTAATGTTGGGGACGCTGGCAAAAGAGAGGCATTTTGCTAAAGAAGGGAATAAGTTGTTATGGAATTCAACACAGAAAGGCACATAAAATTTTAAGGTCCAAATCAGTCAAGTTTATCTAACAAGTCGTTTTACGAAGGTTGTGCCCGGAGAAACTCATGGCGAATGCCGATAGGGAGCCAGAAGGAAGGGGTCGTGGAGCAGCGGCTGTGAAGTAAAGGAATGAGAGGGACCTGTGAGCTACTGCATGCAGGCTGTCCCTGACGGTGGCAAGCGGACCATTCTGTAGGAAAGGCGGTCTAACTGAGCCTGCTTAGAGGTGGGAGGTGAGACGTCCACGCCTGTCATCGTCCTACCTTTAAAGTAATAGTCAGAGAAAGATTTACCACTAGGGGATTTTGAGAACCAGGAATCCTGTCATGGAACCAGCCGGACACAGAAAGATGGTAATGAGTTTAGTCTTGGTCATGGAGGGCTCCATCTCCCCACTGGGAGAACAATGATCTACACATGAAAGTTTATGGCTCCAAGATCATCGACTGAAGGGTTCATTCAGCTCACTTTGACTTTTTAGAGGTTTGGCGAAGGCATCATTTATACACCTCAACTTTCATCCACTTGAAGTGTCTAATGAACTGATTCTTCTTTTTAAGAAGTAAACTCATGTTGTTGGGTAACCATCAACTCACTCCATTTGGAAGCATGGTCATCACTCCAGAACATCTCCTCAGGCCTATCTAATCTCCATTTCTCCTCCCAGATGTAGGCAACCACTCATTTGCTTCTCTGTCTATACATTTTCCTTTGCAGGAATCTGATTTAATTGTAATTATACAATGTCCAAGTTTTGCACGTGAAAATTTTTCATCATGCCTTTCAGTTTCACCCATGTGTTAGCATGCAGACAGAATTCGACCTTTTCCTTGCACAATAGTATTCTATTGCACAGATGTAACAATTAATTAATTTGATAGTTGATAGATATACAGATAGTTTTCAGATTTGGGCTATTATGATATGTTCACTGTGATATGTTTATTATGATATGTTATGCTGCAAACATATCTGTGTGAAATCTCCTATTTTCATTTCCTTTGTGAACAGTCCTAGGAGCAGACTTCCTGGGTCATATGGCAATTTACTTATAACTTTGATAAAACCTGCCAACTGTTTTCCCCAAATGATTGCAACAGTTCACATTTCCTCCTGCAGCTGACAAGTAGCCTGCTTTCTCAAAGTCCTTGCCAACACTTGCTAAGCTCGGGTGGTTCAGTTGTAGCCTTTCTTGTAGTGAGTGTGCAAAGGTTATCTTCTCGTGGCTTCCCCTTGCAGTTCCTTACTGACTAATGACATTGAGTCCCTTTCTTCATGCTTATTACTATTCATATATCTTTGTGGTTGAGGAGTCTGTTCAACACTTTTGTCAGTTTCATAATTGAATTGCTTGTTTTCCTCAGTTGTAAGAATTATTTATATTTTCTTGGTACAAGGCTTTTATTAGACACATGATTTACAAGTATTTTCTCCAGTATGTGGCAAGTCTTTTCATTGCCTTAATGATGAGTTTGAGTCTAAAAGTTTTCAAATTTGATGAAGTCCAATTTATCACATTTTTATTAAAGTCATTTTTTAAGCCTAAGAAAATTTTGCCCCATGAAGGAACGTGAAGTTTCTCTTAGAAGCATCCTCATGTTAGCGCCTACACAGAGAGAGACCTGCAGATTTATTTTGCGATGGAGGACTATGGCTTTTTTTTTTTTACCCACATGGACAGTCAACTGCTCTTGACCAGTGCTTTGAAACAAGCTTTGTTCTTGGGATGTCTGTGAAGCTCAGTTGGTCTTGAGTAGGATGGATGGCTCTTCGTTTGTTCCTGAGAATGGGAGTTTTCTTTCTAGAGCTGATTTCGTCCCATTGACCTGCATGCCTACCATTGTGCAGAGACATTCCCCGTCACTATAACCTGATGGAAGGTTTGAAGTCAGGTAGTACTGTCATCTGACATTCATCATTTCTGAAATTGTTTTGACTTTTCTACATCCTTTGCATTTTCATAAGTAGTTTAGCAACAGATTGTCAATTTACACCACCCTGCTGAGATTTTAATGGAGACCTCATTTTAATTTATAGATCAATTTAGGGGAAACTGCCATCTTGACAATACTGAGGCTTCAGATCCATGAACATGGAATGCCTCTCCGTTAATTTAGACATGTTTTAATTTCACTCCACACTGTTATATGGATTTCAGTGTAGACATTTATTATTAAGTATTTAATTCCTTTTGATGCTTTTGTGAATGGAATTGTTAGCACAGTCTCAGGATTGTTGGTTTGTAGAAACGTAATTGCCTTTTGGGTGCTGCTGCTGTATCAACCTTGTTGAACAGGTTTGGTTTTAATCATCTGGGGATTTTCACAGGCTTGTGTTAGCCAAAATAAAGTTTTATTTCTCCCCTTTCCGTCTAAATGTCATCTTTCTTTTTCATTTCCTACTGCTTCTGTCTATATTTTAGCTTCCTTTCTCTCTTCATTTTTGTTGCTCTTGTTGCAAAGGATAGAATCACTAATTTTATGTTAAACAGAAGAGTCAACATTGAGCATTCTGCTTCCAGGATGAAAGCATTCAATCTTTTATCATTGCTGTAGGATGTTAACTAAGGGTTTTTTTTATACATAACTTTTGTAAAGTTAGGGCTGATTCGAATCCTCCTGCTTGGGGTTTTTATTATGAATGGGTGTGGAACTTTGGCAAATGTTTTTCTTAATCTATTAAAAGGGACATGCAGCTTTGTGTTAATTCTATGTTATGTCATATTTGGTTCATTCTATGATACTGAATCAAGCTGTCCATCTGTGATGCATCCCCCTCAGCATTGCGTATAGTACTCCTCACATATTCACAGCTTACATTTACTAATATTTTATTAAAGCATGCTGCATCTATGTTCATGAAGGATATTAATATGTACATTTCCTTACACCTTCTTTGTCTGGCCTTCATGACTGATAATATTAAATCCTTAGAATAAGTCACACCTATACATGGTGAAGGAATTTGTGCAGGATTTATCTTTCATGTTTTCTGTTTGACAAAGTCTTATGAAGCCTCATGGTTCTGGCTTTACCTGTTGATGATTAATGATGAATATAAATGCTGGCTTCTATTTTATTCAGATGTTATACTTCTTCCTGTGTTAGTTTCAGTAATTTCTTTTGTTTGTGTAATTTGTCCCTTTCATCCAAATTGTCTAATTTGTTGCCATAAATTGTTAATAAGATTTCTATCCAGACCAATTGTACTCTGAAAATGCTAGGGCTTATATCAGCATGTCTCCACTTCTGCTCAACTCTAACAATTTTTTTCTCCTTTTCTCAGTTACTCTAATTAAATATTTGTTAACTTCGTTGATCTTTTAAGAATGAATTCAGCTCACTTGACTTTCTATAATATTACCTCATTCTACTTCATTATTTTCCTCTATTCATTATCACTGCTAATCCCCCATTTTTTATTTGATTTTCTCTACTTTTCTGATTTCTAAATGTGGCATAATTAGGCTACCAACTAAGAACTTTTATCATTTCTAATACAGATGTTTACAACTATGTATGACCCTAAGCACATCTTTTTGCTGCATCACATAAATTCTGATCTATTGAGGTTTCGTTTTTATTCAGCTAAACATATTTTTTATTTTTTCTGTTTATTTTGACTCATATATCATTAATAATCATATTATTCAATCTCTAAAAAATCCTAAGGATTTTCTAGTTTTCTGTCTGATTTGTAACTTAATTATAATTTAAAATCATGAGTTTCCATGATTTTGGTTGTTATAATATTCTTCATGTTTTATAATTTATAATGGAAATTTACTTTAGTCTACAGTCTGAAAACTTGCCTCTTAATTGTGGTGTCTATTTTATACATATTAATAGCCATTCCTTTCGTGATTGGATTTCTATTTTATGTTTTAATATTTTGGTGTGTGTATGTGTGTGTGTGTGTGTGAGAGAGAGAGAGAGAGAGAGAGAGAAGAGACAGAGGGAGAGACACTTTTTAACTGTCTCTCTTTCATCTTTATTGGCTACTTTTACATTAAAGGTATTTTTATGCCACTCCACTTTTAAAAAAGATTCAGTTCATTCTTTCTATTTGTGTGTGTGTGTGTGTGTGTATGTGTGTGTGTGTGTGTGTAGGGGAGCGGAAGTGTAGGGGGTGTCTGTCACCGTGGCCAGAAGGGGGCATTGAATCTTTGAATCTTTTAAACCTGGTGTTGCAAATGCTTGTGAGCTGCTGATGTAAGTGCGTGGATGGATCTGAATTCTGACCCTCTGACAGAACACTTAGTGCTTGCAATAGCTGAGCCATCTCTACAGCTCCCATTCCAATTCTTACATTGACGTTTTACTTATATGTTTGATATATTATTTTATTAATCTCTCTAATGATTATTATTGCTCATTTTAGCCTCTCAAAACTGATTTAATTACTGATATCAGTGAAAATCTGGTCAAATGTAAAGAATGTTTCGAATATATCTCTACCATGTCTTTTTTGTTCTATCTCTATCAGATGCATTATAGCTGTATAGGTGATAAATGCAGGAATGCCATGGTTTAACTGTAGCTAAAAGAATTTCGTTTAAAGGTGACATGATAAATGAGGAGCGACTCATTGGAAGAGTGTTATGAGAACCTACACATTGCCATTTCTTGTGCTTTTTGTTTCTCCCTTTGAATTCAGGTCAGCATCTGGCTGTGTCCCGTCTTCCTGGTAGAATTTCAAGAGCGTTTGCAAGACAGCTCAACCAGCAATACATTGTCTGGGACAGACTGCATTTTACCTCCACATTTGTAGGGGAATTCTGTTGTGCAATAGTTATTACCTCCTCGGTATTTAAATATGTCACCGTAGTTCCTTGGCCTCTGTTATTTCAGGTGAAAAGAGACATTATCAGGTACAACATCAATCCCTATAACTTTCCTCTTACAATTGCCATCTGTGTCTCTTTTTTTATATTTCAAGTGTTCGAATGTGGTGTGCTTATTTTTATACTTGTGGGGGTTTGGATCTGTAGAACTTCTTAGCTATGAAAGCACATGTTCGGTTGTTTTGTTTCACAACGTTTGGTCATAGTTTTGCGTGTAATCTCTGCCCCCTCTGTGTGTATCTCATCTTTTTATAAAGTCATTATTTTGTGTGGTGAAACTCTCTCCATCTTCCTTTTATCTTTTATCTTTTTGAGGGGTTGAATACTTTCTCATCATTTTTAAATTCTTGGACTTTTCATCTGTCATCTCAAACCAGCTGTTGAGTCCTTAATAAAAATTGTGCTTTCTTTTACCGTTCATCTTTGGAATTTGAATTTGGTTTATTTTTAAGAATATAATTTCTTTTCCCTTGATGCTTTTTGTGTATGGATTAATTGTTGGTATATGCTTCCTTAATTTTAAAACATAGGTTCCCTTAGTTCTTTAAATGTATTCAAAGGAAATGCTTTAAAGTTTTGGCTATGATAGCCAACATCTTGGAACAATCCAAGAGTTCTTAGTGTACACTGAGTCCTCGTTTGTACACTGAGTATGAGTACAATCTCCTGCTTCATTGTAATATTTTAATCAGATATTTGGTGTACTATATTTCAGTGATAGATAGCCAATGTACTAATATTAGTTATAATGCCTAGCTTCTTATAGCTTGCTCTTGGGTCTCTATGGTTGAGCTTTTAGCCCATGATTAGACAGTGTTCATACTCAAGCACCTCCAGACATATTTTCTCTAGTAGACTTGTATTAGGAGTCCGCTAGAAATGTAATTGAATTTAGGTCTGTCTTTCATTTGCCTCCTGTTGGTGTCTTTCACATTCTTTCTGTTCCAGTTATTAGCTTTTGAGTCAATGAAAGGTGTAGGCCTGACTTGAACCCCTCATTGGCTATGTGTGTCCTGAACAGCACTTTGAACAGCCATTGGGCCTATCAATAGTCCTTGCAACAATCGTTCCCACTAACAACACTCCTAGGCAGGGCACCACACTGCGTGCAGAATCAAGTGATTCTTCTAGACTAAGGCCTAGAGTTTGCTGTTCTTCAGGGCCTGACTTACTCTGGAAAAGCCTTCACAGTGTCTAAGTAAGGTGGACTGAGTACTAGAGTCATGATGAGAGTCATTTGTGACTACAGTCTTCACCAGAGCTCCGACTTCTACACACATATATCACTCTTGGGTCATTTTCTACCCTTGCTCAGTGATTATGCTTTGCAATGGTTGGCTGTCACTTCTGATCAACTTCATCTTGTGGCTTTTTGTGCATATATTTGCTGATCTCTTTTCCTGGCTACAGCAGATGCCAGTGGGTTTTATTTAGCGTGTTTCTCAGACATTTATACTCATAGCTTTGGGGAATGCTTCCTCTAAGTCACAGGGGATCTGGTAGCAGCTTCTAAATTTGTGAGTCAACTTTGAGAACTGTGTGGCATTACAAAAAATACTGCCCTACTTTGTCAACCACCTGGTTTTACCTAAAATCCTTCCCAGACTTGCGTTTTCTCGGGTCTTAACCTCTCACTGTGGCAGTAAATTTCAGCCCAAATTATTGAGACCAATGGTCAAGTGCTGTGCCGGCTAGTCTTACGTCGACGTGATGCACAAGCAGGAGTCATCTAAACGAAGGAGACCATAATTGAGAAAATGCCTCCATAAGATCCAGCTGTAAGGCATTTTCTTAATTAGTGATCGATGGTGGAGGGTCCAGACCATTGCGTGTGGTGCCATCCTTGGGCTGGTTGCTCGTCCTGGGTTCTATAAGAAAGCAGATTGAGCAAGCCATGGGGAGCAAGCCAGTAAGCAGCACCCCTCTTTAGCCTCTGCATTGGTGTCTGCCTCCAGGTTCCTGCCCCGCTTGTGTTCTTGTCCTGATTTCTTTATATGAGAGTATAAGTTGTTCCCCAAGTTCCTTTTTCCCCAAGTTCCTTTGGTCATGGCGTTTCATTGCAACAATAAAAATCCCAACCAAGACAAACGGCATCCTCAGTCTAAATTTCTCCTGAACTCACTGGCTAAACTCAAGACAAGGATTTCATTGACAGCTTTAGTTTTGAAGTTGTCCTGTGGGTTGAGTGTCTGTAGGCGCCTGGAATAGGGAATGGTGGAAAGACTTAGAAAATGGGGATCATGTTCCTTTAAGACTCGAAAGCTGCAATCCAAGGGCTGTTAAGACCTTCAGCTGGTGATAATTGGATTTGTAAGACAGTGCAACATGTGATAAAAATGCTCCTGTTGGATGGGAGCCCGGTTTTCTTCCATCCTTCCTATTAATGTGATAAATGTTGCTGTCTCAGCTGATAGGGCCATGTTGGATAATCAGACTGGAATCAAGTTTGACTTCCTTAGGCTGGCTCCACATGTAGCTCATGGGAAGACTTTTGAGGGGGGAAAAACTGTGGAGATTCAAAGAGGTATCTGCCTTTGCCAAAAGAGTTTTGTCATGATCCCCAAGAGCAGCCTAGTCTTACCCACACCCTCCACAGACCCTGTCACGTGCTCCTCAGCATGCTTTGTCCTGTGAGGCGCTAGACGGCGTTTTCAACAACGTTGCCCAGCATATGCCCGAGTTGAGCTTGGGTGGAAAGCAACTGCCTCTCTTGATGTGAGTGTTTGGGAAGGAGGAGCCAAGATAATGCTGGAAAATTAAACCTCTCTTAATTAAAGCCGATGGCAAACAAGTACAAGTAATATGGCATTGCAGCTGGGAAACCTGCACAGCATGCAGCTGAGCAGCTGTGGAATCGGGTCCTCTGGTCACAGCTGAGCCTGTGAGAAGGACAGAAGCCCTGGCAAGGTGATGCCCTGGCTGAGGCCTGACGGGTCAAGGGACAGTCATCTGGAATGACTCACTATCTGAACTGCTTCTGAACCACTTCCCATTCCATCTCTAGCTGCTCCTGGGTCTCCGGACTCCTAGGGCTTGCCCATCAAGAATGCCTCTGGAATTTGCGGGCTCCTCCTGGAAGAAAGAGCCTCATGGGGAAAGAGAGCAGTAGTAGAAGGAGAGGGAGACAGCATGTAGCTTTATGGTTCGATTTTGTTTTCTTACCTTTTGTCTCTGCGAATCACACAGAGCTTCGGGCTATGGCCTCCACTGTCACTATGGTCCTATGGCCAGTTTTGGTCACTCTATTCCTGACAAGGTGTTCTTGAAAGGTTGGCTTAGCTAACCACAGGGCAACAGCTTTACCTGTATAACATACACTCCTGGGGAGTGCTGATGGAGGCTCACTGCCTTCAAGCCAGGATGGGTATATTTTAGGCTCTCCCACAGTTTTCCCTTTCTTGCTTATTCATGTTCTTGTAATCTGTGACCAGTGGCTCTCAGTGCCTTTGAAATATGTCCTGAGCTTCTTCCTCACCTGCTTACCGAATTTACACCATCTTTCCAGATGGTTAGGAACACATAACCAGAAGCTATATAGAGCTTCATGCATGTTTGGATGCGCTAAGTAGAAATGAGTAACTCCTGGCTTTTAGTTAACTATACAGTTTAGTTTTTGACACAAACTAGAGTCATCTGGGAAGAAGAAACCTTAGGTGAGGAGAAACATAGATCACACTGGACTTTGGGCGTGTCTGGGGAACAATTTCTTGATTGATAATTGAAGTATAATACTATCTCCCTAGGTCTGTGGGTCTGGGCTATATAAGAGAGCTCCTGAGTACCACTGGATGGAAAGCAAGCTAGTTATCAGTCTTCCCCCATGGTTTCTGCTCAGTTTCCTGCTTTGAGTTCCTGCCAAGACTTTCTGCATTGAGGCCCTCTTACCTGAAGGTGAAAGATGAAATAAACCCTCTCCTTTCCTACTCATATTGCTTTTGGTCATTTTTTTTAACACAGAAACAAAAATGAAGCTAGAACATGACTCAAGGCAACGGTATACATTCTTATTCCCATTCCTCTCTGGAGCAGGTCACATAGATATGCAGGGCAGGCTTTCTGTTAACTACTAATCCAAGGTAGGATTTTGGTAGCTGTGGCATCTAGCCACAGAGGAAAGGGAGTGAGGCTAGGAGGCTGAGCCATGCGATGGCATGGAAGCCTGGACAGGACATTAGACATTACAGCTGGGCCTGAACGAAACCTTTCTCCTTCTATATTCCCCCTTCAAGCATCCAGGCCACGGCTTTCAGATGCCCTGGAGAGTAGGAGTCTGCCTGTGGGGCTAGGGTTTGGTCCAGCCTCCGCTGGACACAGAGGCTTGTATCAGTCTATCCAGTAATTGAACACTAAGTGACTACCCTCAAAGGGCTTTTTGCAATTAAAATGTGATCAATTTGGCAATTTTTCTATCTGTATATATAATGCCTTAGAATCCTGACTGTTGTGACACACATAAATAGTCTCAGCATTCTGGAGGCTGAGGCAGGAGGATCTTAAGTTTGAATCCAAGCTGGGCAGTGTAAGAAGACCCCATCTCAAAACTAACGTGAGATGATGCAGGGAGGGGTGAGGCAGGACAGGCTAGGAATGCTGAAATCAGTTCTTCTCAGTGGTGCCAGAGCCGGCAACAAATGTCACCAGGGAACTTGTCACAGGTGTAGGTTTTTGGGCCTCATTCTGGTCCTGTCTGAAGGGAAGTCCTTAGGGTAGGACAGATAGTCTCTGACAAGCCTTTTGCTGCTCCTGAAAATTGAGAGCCACTGTCTGAAGCAGCTACTCTCACTCCTGGGGGATTCCCATTAACATCACCGAAGGGGCCAAGTTCACCCCAGATCATTCTGATTGAATCAAGGGTGTGACCTGAACCTAGGATGAGAACCTTGAATTTCGTTATAGTGATTTTTGGGGACTACCTTGTCCCCTTGAAGTTCTCCATGAAAACAGATTTCTTGGGGTGCCAGGGGTACTTAATAACCACTCCGAGGCTGGGAAGTGATGGGTTTTCATGCTCTAGGCACTTTCCTTTCAGTTAGAAGCAGTTACCCAGCTTTGCAAACAAAGTACAGACACAATAGACACTGGGGCACTTGAAAATGGGATTGTGATTCTGTCCCTGACTGGTCACATGGCCCGGGGCAAGGCAATTGGTGTCCCTCCATCTTCTGCTGTAAGAGGGAAAACTTAGGGCTTTGCCCACGGATGTTGTTGCCATTACCTAATTAATGACCGAGTGCTTGGGAAATCCGAAGGACTGTACAAATGGCCATCATTAGGATGAATGCAGAGCATTTGCCCACACAAAAGTGCCGTGTACACTCTCATAATTATTATAATTATTGCTAATATCAATAAGATTGCTACTTCTAATACATTGCCCTTGCCAAGGGAGCCTGGAGTGTCCTTTGGGTTAATATCTTGCCCCACTGTACTCAGGAGTCTGGCTCAGTAGCTGTTAAGTGCCCATTGCTCTCTACCTCCAAGGAAAGTGTCATTTATCAGGAGCACAAATGGCCACATATGGACACCATTCCAGAGCCCCTTCTATGAGCCATCGCTGACTATGAGGCCACTGTCAGCTCATGTTCACGAAAGCTCTCCTTTAGGTGAAAGGGGGCTAAAATGTGGAAGTCATCTTGTTCTTTCTTGTTGATTCATCATTCAACGTTTCTCGGTGGCTTTTGTCTGAAGAGCTTGATCATCTGCTTTCCTCCGGTACTAACTATGCTGAGGGAAATCCTCTTGTGCGTAGGGGAGTGTTGCCGGGCTCCAGTGCTAACAATTCACAGATATCAACAGCAATTGGTGTTGAGAACAAGGCAATTGTTTTTTTTGTGGTGGCTTTGTGTTGTTTGGGTTTAGCTTGGGTTTTGATTAGAGGGAGGGGCCTTGGGAAGGCAGCTGTTTCTGCCTTGTTTCCTTTCTCCAGAAGAAGAAGCCCCTGGGGATTAGGGAATCATTTTGGAAGAGGCAGGCTAGAAACAAACGGGGTAAATAGACAGATTTAAGGTAGGGACTAGCAACTAAAGAACCATTGTCCGTATTTGTTTTGACTCGAATTTCCTGGTCATAAAATGGAGCGATTGGTGCGGATCCACCCAGCTGTAGTTGACACACACGGATGTAGGGTTCTTGGTTCCTTTCCATCCCACCCTTGTCCTGTGGATTTAGGTTTGGGAATCTTCTGCTGAGTGTATTCTGGGTTTTCCTGTGGGTCACAAGCCAAATTCAGTCCATGCATCATGGTGTTCTCCATGTCTGCTCGGGTGCTTTGGATCCGCAGGCATCTAGCTCTCCGTCTTCGGCTTCGCATCCTCTCCCCTGTCACCTTATTTACTTTTGCTGTCACGCATGTATCTGAGTTACACAATTCTCTTTTTTTATACTCACACCCCTTTATTGCCCTGCAGGGCCCCATGCAGCCAGTCTCTGTATTTTACTGGGCTTATGGCCTTTGAGTGTGACCTTCATAAATATGTTTCAGTTTCTGGGTTTGCATCTTCCTCTCTCTCGGGTGAGTCCGGAGGCTGCATGGGACTGGAGTGGGGGATTTCCCTTTCCTCTGGTCCTAGGCTCTAGTAAAATGATTTCTCTTGTGAGGAACATATCCCAGACATGTTTCCAGTTGGCCACTTCCGCCTGCCCTTGCTGGAAACATGGGAAATGTTTTCTGATCTGAATTATAAGAAGCGACAAATCTAGTAGGGCTCATGAAGGTAAAACTTACAAAAGTCAGGGGCCTCCAAAGTTGGCCCTTCTGGAGTCCATACCTCTCAACTTGAACGTGCTGAGCCTCTGGTGGCGTATCCATCCATGCCTTTGAGTCTCCCTGTCCTGGTACTGGTTTTACCACTGAGCTCTTGTTCTTGGGTCCAGTGGTTTGCCCCAAGTCTGTTCTCTACAAGAGAAGACTGAGGACTCCAAGAACACCTGGAGACTCAGTTTGCTGTATTTCTTTTTCTGGTTTTACAAAGATTTTTGTTTGTTTGTTTGTTTGTTTTTGTTGGGATGCCAGACAGAAAACAGAAAGTTGTCTGTTCTAATGACTTTTGCTTAAGAGATTTAATTCATGTATTTCATCAGCAGAAAAAGAGCCTTGTAGATCTTTAGTGGTAAATAAATGGAAGACAGAGCCACCATTGACAGATAGCCACAAATATAGATGTGTGTGTGTGTGTATGTGTGTGTTTTATAGACAGGGTTTTTCTGAGTAACAGTCCTAGGGGGTCTTGGAACTAGCTTTTGTAGACCAGGCTGGTGTCGAACTCACCGAGATCTGCCTACCTCTGCTTCCCAAGTGTACCACCACTGCCAACCAATGTTTTAAAGAACAAAAAGAAAGAAAGAACAAGAGAAAGAGAGAGAGAGAGAAAGAAAGAAAGAAAGAAAGAAAGAAAGAAAGA